>OMLP01002816.1:7087-33736 GCA_900302685.1 Spondyliosoma cantharus | reverse complement strand
CATAAATGCTAAATACAGCAGTGGGTTATGAAGAATATATTAATCATTTCGGTCATTTTTCAAGCAGAAAACACTTAAATGTAAGGATTTGCTGCTTTCTTTGTGATTTATGATGAATGAAATGTCTTCAGGCATCACTTCAGGCTGTGGGAAATTGTGATGAGCTTTTTATTTGATATTTTTATGACACTTTATACACTGAATTAATCGATAAATTGTGAAAATTAATTGGCAGATTAAGCAACGGTGAAAAAAATAGTTGTTAGTTGCAGCTCCAGTTTGAGAAGGAAGGTGAAGGAGATCACACGTTTTATTTTAAAATTACTATTGTACAGTTCTGATGAAATACTCTTGTCAGTTACTTCATTTTTCATACTGACGGTTGGTGGTCATGGACTAAAAGCTGTTAAAATATTCACATTATATGGACATAAATTTTCACCTCACAAGATTAACCAGTAAATTTTAGGGCTGTGATTTGGTTTCTGGTTCAGGTGACAGTTAGGGTCAGGTTTGGCCTTGGAGTGGTTATGGTTAGGGTTAAGACAAGTCTCAAGAGAATTGTTGTAAAGCCAGATTTATGGTCGACACAAGGGGTTAACGACCTGCTGTAGATACCTGTGGTGAAGGTTTTTATTTATATATCAGTGTCAGAGTCATTTGTTTATGTCCGCACCGCAACAGAACATGGATGAGGATGAGTTCAGGCTGCATATTGGTTTATTTGTATTCCCTTCAGAAACTGCTGTTCGCATTCCTCCAATCTCACTGTGGTATAGAGCGATGGTGGGCAATGCAAATACTTGTACAGTGGAGGTGGGGTTACATTGGGATTAAATGCAATTTTGCCTTGTCTCATTACTGTACAGCAGACTCCTCGCTGCTTTACATTTATATATTCAGTGTGATGCACAGCAGGGTTGAGGTGAATGGGTTTGTAGCGGAGATGTCTTCAGCAAGATGTTTGTTACTGAGGAACACTACTGAGTCTTTAACTCTGTCTTCACTATCTCCGTCAGCATCAAAAAACACCTCAAATCGACATGCCACTGTTCTTGCAGTCCCTGCATGATATCTCTATAGTCCCAATGTTGTGGAAGAGGCACGCATCAGATAGCCTTTGGCATCGCCTACAGCAGAGCTTCTGTGGCTACATGCTGTTAAACCCCTTAATGTAAAACTATAAATCAAGATCAGGGAAGGGCATGTGAGAAAAACAAGTGTGTGTGTCCGTGTGTGTGTGCTTACATACGGTATATACTTGTATTGATCACTACAGGCATTATTTGTTCAGGCCCTGGGTCTTCAACAGGGGGTAGCCGACCCCTTGGATGTCCCCTGAGTAACTGCGAGGGGGGAAACCCAATTAATATTTGATTGTATTTTGAAAGTGTTTCTTTTGCTTTCAATTCAAATGTTTCTAAAAACGCACAAAGAATGACAAGAATCCACCATCCAACAATTGGAGGTGGCAAAAGTAAACCCAGTCTTTACTAGTAGAAGTACAGATACTTAGATAGGATGGATAGAACATCACATCACATTGATATAATTGAATACGATTAAACTTAAAGAATATGCATGTCAAATTACTGACATTTTGGGTTGGTAAAGTGTCCCAAGCAGTGCAAAAAAAAAGGACAAAATAAGAAAATCCAGGCAGAGGGCTGCAAGGTCTCTGCAGATACAACACACTAACACATTGAAACATATTGGCTGGTTATCTGTTATCCCAAGTGTGCGCACATTCTTGTTTTATACCTTATGGAGCAAGAGACTCTGACGGACACTCTACCTCAAAAACCACCGCAGGCCAACACCCCTAAATTTTAAGTCTTTATTGACATTAGATTATTAGTCTTTATTGACATTATGAAATTAACAAAAAGGCAAAGCATCTCCCTGAGCTGCGTAGTTTAGAATATAGATAAAAGTAGTAATACAAAAATATAATAAAATAGTTACTAAAGAATTAAATATATACAAAGATACATTTGTTTCTTAAAGTAAACATTAGCTATGTTGCAGCTGCTGACGACTTGTTTATACATGGTCATATAGGCCGCTCTGCACGTTTGTGTTGGCCTTGTTTAATATGTAACAGAATTTCATATTGTATATTATATATATTATATTGTATATGTAGTCGGGGGTCCCTGATCCATTTATTTATCAGCTAAAGGTACCTTCGCCAGATAATTCTTAAAGATGCTTGCTGTAGGAAGAAAAGCTGGTCCCCACAATGCTTAACCACTAGGTTTGATATTTGGTTATGGGTCCTCCTTGGATCAGGTTACGGTTGGGGTGAAGATTGAAGTGAGGCTGGAGCCTCCAGGGTATGAATGAACATGCGCGCAATTTCCTCCTAAGTGATAAAAAAATGTGTGTATATGTGTGTTTTAGGGTGGCAATAATCCTACACTCTCAGTGCTTGAGCAATCTCCCGGTCCCCGTGCACGGTTGGAGAGTCATCGCACCTTTTTTATTTCATCCACACAGAGGTTATGATTTTGAATGCTCTCTGGAAATGAAATAAAGAAATGAATAAACACGAGGCACTTGAATGCACTCACTCTGTGGCTTGGAGCAGCCTTAGACTTTGAGGTACCAACACACACTACGATGATGATGTTCAACTTTTATCTGTTCAGGCTGTATGTGGTTCACATAATGCGCTCTTGCTATTGCAGTCAGAGGTCTAGCTTAATAATACCACTGTAAAAGGGTTCTCTTTCTATGAACCGCGCCATCATTTATTTATATTGGCACTTGAATAACATTGCTGATGCTGAAGTTCTTGAAAGACACAATGCGTATAGAAAATATCCACTCAGTGTAGCTCAACTATGAAATACTTGGTAAAAAAGATGAGAACATTTCTTATATTTTATATTGTGGATGATCGATGAACCAACAAATTTAAAACTCTCCGGAGTATTTGTCTTATTTCAGCTCATTTGACATATTGTGTCGTTGGCATACTTGAGATCCACATGAGTTGTTTTGAGAAAGATGCATGCTCCGGTTGAAAATAAAGATAACCCTTCAGCAGCCGTGTGTGACAGTTACATTGTATTCGACCGTGCCCGTTCCTGTTTCGGCTGGTTAACTTGTCTGAGGGTAATTGTCTGATCTGGCGTCTGTTGCGCATCTCTGGTTCTGGCTCTGAAATACATGTCAGCGTGCAGCCTTCTGACACTTTGTCTCACTATGAGTGGAAGTTATGTGAAATGTGCGTGTCACAAAAACACATTCCACATAAATCTCCCCGATCCATTAGTCGAGACACTCGCTCTGATGAATCATGATCTCAGTGAGAATGAGAGTCTGTTTACAGGGAATTGCTCTATCTGAAGGATTGTGTCCAGTTTTTTCAGACTTGGCACATTAGTCAGTGCATCACTGGAAAAAGCTTCTTTTGCTCAGTGGACAATTGTCCATTGTTCTGGCTCTGCAGCAGAAGCAGTGTGTTGCTGAGAGGAATACCAGGTCAGATGACCTCTTTGATGCACCAGACCAGCAGCACAGAGAGGAACGGAGAGTCCATGGGTGGCCAGGTCACGGCCGGACAAAGGATCATTTTTTATTAGTCAGCGTGAGCCGCGGGGTGGGAAGAAACCAGACATACAGAGACTTTAATAAGCTTTACTTCAAGTGAGAAAACAGCTACTCTGGTGTACTTTATGGCTCACTGCTGTAGTTAAGTAGTAAAAGTCTAACAAAATCCTTCAAAGGTTTAGTGCAGATTAGTTTGTAGAGTCTGCAGTGTGTTGGCACATAACCATAATGTGACTTTGACGAGAATCAGTGCAGACCTGATGTTCACTGTGATGGATTACACAACTCAAGAAACTTTCTGTACGAAATAGATAGAAGAGATGGATGTCTGTAACGGTAAATAAAAAAAATAAAAAATACTTTGAGTTTCGAGCAAACACCTGCACAGTAACTTGCAAAAATACATTTATTTTCCAGGATTTGGTACGAGACCTTCATCATGCATTTTGGTAAAAACTGTTTTTCTGTTTTGAAAAAGAAACACGGCAGCTAAATTTGGGTTTGCTTGATGGTTAGCTGTGATTAAAAAAATACACATAATTTTTAGTAAATGTGCTCGCAAAATAATTGGCATGCTCCTTCAAAGTGCAGTGAATAAACAAAATGAGAAGCCTAAATCCCTTCAGTCAACTACTGGAGTTGTTAAATTAAGCTTGAAATAAAGTCTCGAAAATAGGAATGGGTATCATTAAGATTTTATCTGCTGACATCGATCCATGCATGCCATACAGCATGATAAGAAATGAGAAAAGTCCTGATAGATGAACCAGTAACGTCAAAGCTTATCAATACAGTGGTATTAAATAATTTATCCCCAGGTCCTTTTTAAAACTGGGTTTTGGTAGGCTTCCCATCCCCACTCAAAAGCCAGATACGTATCCCAAGAATGAACATAATTTACCAAGTTCACCATCTTGGTTTAGCGTGTTAGCATGCTAATAGCCACTAATTAATCAGACATACTTCAGCAAAGGTTTCACCTAATGGTGGCTCCAGATGAGAAGTCAGGGGACAGGTGGTTACAATTATTCCTGATTAGAACATGAATATACCAAATTTCATAGCAATTTCCACCAGGGAGTTTGTTGATCCTAAATCTCAAATGTCAACATCATAGCGACGCTATAGCAAATGTCAGGGGACCAAAATAAATGATTTGGATTCTTTCTCTGTGGACCATGAATGCCTGCACAAAATTTCATGGCAAGCCATCAAGTAGGGTTTTGGGATATTTCACTGGATAAGTGATAACTCTGACCTGCTGATGGCACCAGAGGAAATGTCAGGGTATCACTAAATCAGTGGGATTTATTATCTTGGTATCTTGAGGATGTCTGTACAAAATTTCACGGCATTTAATCCGGTAGTTGAGATATTTCCGTCAGGACCAAAGTGATGGACTGAGCACGACTACGAAAGTGGCTAAAAGTAAAACTATAATTAGTCAGAATAACCAGGACCATATCTTCACAGACATTTAGCTTCTACATTTATAGAACTTTTTTCATTCCGTTCTAGCCTCAAGCATCCAAGTCATTAAAATACAACAGTCAGAGTTTTAACCATTAAGAGGCCATACATCCTTTATTTTATCATCAGCTCAGTGGCTACAAGTTTTAAAGTTAATCTTCTTTTGAATTTCGGATCACATCAACTCCACGCAGAGCTTTTATTTCCTCATTACTCACCCTCGACCTGACAGTGCCCCATCTTGACAGAAAAGGAAAAGTGACTGTGCTTTTGCCGTTAGGATCCGAACAATAAGGGGGGATTTAATTCCCTGACCTAAGCCTCCCAGGCTGTGTCTGTGTACTTTACCATCAGGTGCTTCAGGTTATCGATGGTTAATGTGAGGGCCAGTTAGACTTTTCCAATCCCAGTGAAGGAGGCGAGATTTGTACAAAGCCTTGGAGGAAGGTCTGTCCTGTGCAACTCGAGACTGTGATACCTACCTTGAATTTTTTTTTATTTGTTTTAAAGCACACTCAAGGTTTTCTTTCAAATCACTTTTATCACCAGCTTTAAACTGTTTTTGTTTTCGCCCACTCGCAGTTTTATGCTGCTATATTTTTACCTGTTTATTCATTTAACTTTAACTACTTTTCTTGTGAACGTGTTTTTGATTTTTTTATTGCCTTTTTATAGAGTTTAATGCTCTTTGTTTTGTGAAGCCCAGGTCGATGAGTGTGAATATCTTCAGCAGCTAATTCTGCATATCTCCCTCAACACAAGAATCGCAGCTCTGTGTAAATTACACTATGGGCGCCTCTGTTCATCTCCAAACACCTCCCGTGATGAGGCATAGTATAATCGATTTAACAACACAGCATGCATTACATCAGATTTAGCTATTCAAATTTGCATTTGAGACTATTAAAGAAGACTGAATTCATCTGTGCCTTCTTGTCCCCACATTTGCAACCTCTCTGACACGCGGTTGAATCCCGGCCAACAGTGGATTTGGCGTGTGTTGTGAATGCAGGTGTTGCTGATGAGATACTGTAATCTCAGCTGTGGGAGAGGTTCAAGGCGGCACTACGGGCAATGCCAAATGAGCGGATCACTGCCTGATAAAATGTTCTGTTCTAAACCAGCACATATACTGTATATCTCAAGTGCATAGTATCGAGTAGGGGCTCAGTCGCCCTAACAGAAGGAATAGGAATCTCTGTGATATTTTCCACTGCTGTGATCAGTGCGTAATTACATGGCCCTGCTCAAGAATTCTTTGTGAGGAGCAGACGGAGAGGAAAGATAAGATCGAGGAGGCTCGCCCGCATTGTCTGCACTATTAGGAGAGAAATGGGCCTGGTGATGACGCTCCGTCGAGTCTGAAGAGAGAGCTATACAGGGAGAGATGGGGGGGTAGTACAGAGGGATTCATTGGGATGCAGGTCAGAGTGTTGCAGGTGCTCGACTGACAATGAAATGTGTCAGACCCTGCATGCTCCAGGTGTAGGTGGGGGGGAGGGAAGAGGCACAGACCATCGCTCTGTGGTGAATAATATGTCAGAACCACATTCGGACTGGATAGAGCAGTGAGGCAGAAATGTTGCACACACCAACAATTCCCAAAACGCAGGTGTTTGTTTTTTGTATGCCTCTCCTGAAAGAGCGTTCTTGTATTTCTCTTACTTAAGGCATGATGGCTTGTATTGGTTTATTGATATCTCATATTTTTCCGAGAGAGAAAGTTATAATGCAGGCTGTGAAGAACACAGTCGAGATAACAGAGCTGAGTCCAGTGCACTTTGCAGTCAGGAAAAATCAATACAGCCATCTGTAATGTGAGACCCTGTGGATACAAAGGAATACATTTGATAACACTTAGTCATAACCCTGCAGGCTATGTTTTATTCTTGCCGTGACTCCGTGAGTTTCCGTCGCACCTGGAGAGAGCACACAGCACAGCCACGATGATCAAGGCTGTGCTGCTGTACTCCATTGTTCTCTGCAGGGCCTCGCTTTGTGTGAAGACTAAGTCAAAAGGAGTCTTGCAAAATGACTTGAAGATATTCTGTATTTGTACAAAATAACCGTCGTGAGCGACAGCATAAAAGCTCACCTGTCATGCCACCTCGAAAAGCGAGTTCTTGAAGTCAGTTGGTTCGGTTTATGACACGTGTTGTAACAGCAACACTACTCCTTTACACTGAACCGGGCAGATGTTGAGCCTCTCCTAGTCTACAGACTCTTCTTAGATGAGGCTCTGAGAGCTTTATGGTGTTTGGAAACCATTATTTCTTTGAAACACCATTACAGTTGAAATAGCAGTCTGTTTACCAGATGGAAAGATGGAGGTCGGTCAGGTTCCCTTTATGAGCTATCCACACTTTCCTCCCACGCTCCAGTTCTACTCTACTGTGTGGCTCTCCTGGTCAAATATCGGATTTGTGAGTCATACCTAGCCTCTATACCCATGGAGGAACATGCTGGTTGTCTTAAAATACACTCTGGCAGGGCAGCCATGCAAGAGCTCAGGCCCGGCACCAAGCACCGCAGTTGCCCAGGGGACTGGCATGGAGCGAGGGGGAGAGACGGAGGGTGAGGGAATCGACTGGGAGAGGAGAAGTGGGCGGAAAGAAGGAGACGGTGGAAGGTCGTGTTAGATAAAGGATTATGAAAGCCTAACTTTCTGTCATGTAACACGGAGGCTAGTTCAGTGGTGTGGGCAACTCTGAAAGGGTGGTGTTTGTGTTTCCTGTAGCAAAAAGCTGCAAATTGCAGTAAACATTCAGGGTGGTTCAACACTATCAGGTAAGGTCTTGTAGAATAACTCACAGTAAAATGGAGGAGCGATGGAGTAGGAGTGTGAGATGAGAGGCTGGTCTTGGAAAAGAGCTTCAAGGAGAGGGAGATAAAAAGGAAGTTTCTAATGCACAAACATCTATTTATGCCTTATTCTGTTTACCAATTACGACTGGAGAAACAGAATTACAGTCCGGGTTATATTTATTAGTTGGGGCGTCACGATTTTAATTCTAAATGGAAAATCAATCCAAATAAGACCCGAGTTTCAGTTTTCTAAATCCAGAGCAGGATAAGCAATTCTCCCACAAGCATCTTTTTCTCACCTTGCTCGCCTACTTGCATGTGTCCGGCATGTGTCTGAAGAAAACTACAACAACAAATACTGTGTAAGACATGGGTTTTGCAGGGGTGGAAATTCAAGCTGTTGTTGTGAAGTAGCTTTCTAAGGACTCTAATTTTAGTTTTTGTTTTTAACAGTTGGTTTCCAATTGACTTGTGAAATAGGATTACATTTTAAGTAAATTACATTTTCCCACGTGGCCTTATTCTTTTACACATTTTCATTAGTAATGCTTTTCCAGTCCAGGGAGTGTGACATTACTAAGTGACTGCTAGCAGAGGCTTTCTTAATATTTAACCATGACTCTTTTTTATGCCCTGCATCAAAAGCATCAATACCCAACCAAAAGACAGTTTTGACCTGGTGCTAGTGTTGGTCCTAGTGTATGTGTTGGGGCTAAAGGCCCCCACACACCGCCCAGACTCAAACCAACGTCCAGATGCAACAAGCGGGTGGCGCTAGTGTTGTGTATACGCTGGACTAGAGTTTATGCACGCAACTCTCTTTACATTCGATCAAAATGAAACTTAAATATTTCAGACAAAAACAGCTGCATACTTAACATGCAATGGGGCATTACCAAACAAATACAGATTAATTTGTCCTGAACGGACATAACAGCTAGTCTCCTGCCAGTACTCCAAAACATGAAAACAGTGAATGACGGAACGGAGTGTATAGAAAAACAAAGCGCACACAGTATTCAGCCCCTCCTACACACCACACTGATTCTGATTCGCACACTGCCAATCAGAATGGTCATACAGCTGGCACACAACCAATCAGAGAATACAATGGCTCAGACTTCCGACAGCCCACCTCCTCAGTCTTCGCATGTTGAAACGGATCAGATGCTGTCCACGCGGCTCCGAACGCTTCCAAGCAGCTGTACACACCGAACATATTTGTTCCCGACCTCGTCCGAGTCTCCCCAAACCCTTCAGATGTCCAACGGTTGGGCTAGTGTGTTCCTGCCTTAAATGTCCTGTTAATTGCAGCACAGGGACCGTTAGTTTTGTGTGGGAGACCTTGTGAAAAGGTAGCCCAAAATCAGTGCTTCAGTTTGCAATTAACTGTGTCAGGCTCAAGTCCAGTTCAGATGTCATAAGCCAGCTGGCCTGGGAAATTATCTTGGACTCAGACAAGAGAAAATGTGTCCCGACCCTCACTTTATAGTCCAACACCAAACAGCAGACACACACAGTTGATGAAGGGCTTGCGAACAAAGCAAACTATTTATCAAGAGCGAGGTATTTTTTTCTCAGTTGGTTGGTTGGGACCAAAACTGAAATAGGGCTCCAAATTCATTAAATAACTCATTCAAACCTTTAAGACAATCAATTGAGTGGAGACCCTTGTTTGCAAGGATGCCGAGCATGAACAAAACAATCAAAGCAAACCAGTCAAAAGAAAAGATACAACCATAGAAAAAAACAACAGTATTGGCTAAAACAGATACCAGCCAATACTGGATGATTATTACATTTGCAGTGTGGATGATTTACAGGCATCTAGTTGTAATTCCTACACACTGGACCTTTAAGTAAAAGTATCCAAGCAGATTTTGTTTTAGGTCACGTTGGAAGAAATTCCATGAGGCAGTCTCACTACAAGCAGCCCCATCAAAAATCAAGCCTGCTAAGAGGCCAGTCAGTTACTGGAGTGAGTTTAAAGTGAACCAGTCCAACATAGATATAATATACGATGGCAATTTCCCCCTCAGGGCTTTAAACACAAACAGATACCAGTGATTATTATGTCTCTTGACCTTATTATAGAAGAAACAGTTTTGTGTATCGTAGCTATCACCGGTAATCAACTCAGGGCTGAGTGGTAAACACAATCTAAGGAGTGCGGAGGGAGCAGCACGTCTGCAAATTACATCCCCATGATCCAATATTGCTAGAAAATAATGTAAACGTCGCTCTGTGTCTCCTGGATGTGTAAATAAGCAAGTCTTTCCTGACACATTCTATAGAAATAAACTTAATGAGGTGATAGTATGATAGTGTTGCATTTACTGGATGTTGTGCTCCTCCCATGTTGGAAAAATAAATCTATTAACGCCGGTTAGATCACACACTTTTGAGACCTGTTCTTAAACATGACTATAATAAAATTGATAATCAGGCTTGAGTTGCCAAAAGCGGATATTATAGGGAAAATCTATTAAATGCGCTGACACTAAACCTTCTACAGATGTGATTTTGCTTTGGCAATAAACAGTTTGCAGATAAAACGTTGATTAAAAAGACTTTTAACATAATCCCGCCGGCATTACATTTCCGAAGAAAAGTATATGCCGATGCAAATTTGTCATATCCGGGCGTACTCTTTAGGAGTGACGATTTAAATGAAACAAATTCAGAAAATGTCGGAGACAAGTGAAAGACAGACCAGCAGGTAGAGGAAATTTTGGTGGCACGTGAGCAAAATGACTGAGGGCAGATTGTCTCGGCTTGGGGGGAAACTGGCAGCCAGAGGACCTCTCCGGGCAGGAAGTTTCTGCTGATCATCTGCGTGGGCGTGTCTGCATGCAGACAGATGAGGGAGGGAGGGGGAGACGCACATGAAGATGAGACTCACTTGTCTCCCTCCAACGGGGATGGAACTCACAGAGGGGCGGAGAACAATGGAGCGAGGCGGAAAGTCACAGGTTGTGCTAGGGCACAATGAGGAAATGCAGCCTCCACAAAGGGGAGAGTTTGAATGAGAGTGAGAGACACAGATGGGCAGGAAGAAAGGGGGAGAGAGTGACAGAGCGAGGGAGGGAAAGCTGTCGGCTTTCCCCCGCCTTTCCTCCCTGCCTCCTCGGCTGCGTTGGCAGCGCCGTGCTCTGGTGAAGAGAGATTACCAAAGCCCAGCCCGGGGTTGCATGTACGGACACAGTCATTACCTCTGCCCTGCTAACAAATGGCACTGCTGTCTGAATACAAACCGATGGCTGTCTGATCCGCCTCTCGTCGAGGAGCTTCTGAGCCTTGATTTAGCAGGAAAGATGTAAAACTTGATAACTGCTCAATATCTTTATAGGCCCGTTTATCGTACTGTATTATTTTGTTTATAGGATATCGACCGCTGCTGGTTTACAACGCTGAGCGGTGGAGCCACAAATAAATCTTCTGACTGGGGATATTTTTTGTGAGCAAATATTTATCCCATTATGGGTTGGGGGTGTGTAGTTTCTGAATTGTGCTCAAAATGGCCTCTTGGCTAGTTCACAGGAACATACATAGAGTTTGTGTGTGCATGTCTTTGTGCTGGTGTCACCAGGACAATCTGTGCATTGGCGTCCGGCCACAGACTGCGTGGGGTTTGATTCGGGTCTGTCAGAACCCGCTGTCATTTCCGCCATCACTGTGGAGATTGTTGCAAACAGCCGAGTGGAGCTGACTGATGTCAAGATATACTTAGAAGCCAATCATGCAGCAAATCGAGGCACAGGGATCCCTGCAACAGAAACTGGCTGACTCCCCGCGCTCCAGTTAAAGCCATTCATGGGAAACATTTCAGCTCTGCCACTCACAGTTCATTTGCAGCAATGTTTTTGAGTGTCGCCTTTTGGATTAATGGGTATCAAACCCAGTCTGAACCACACTCTAGTTTTCTGTGCCTAATTTTTTGACACTGATGGTGTCGACTCAGTGCTGCCTGCCCTGTGTTTGAAAGATGGCCTTTGTTTCTGTTTAAAAAACCCAGCGACTGTCATAGCCCTTTGTTTTCTGTGGAGACAACCTGTCGTGTCATATCTGCGGATTCTCCTCCTCTCAGATGGCCAGGATAGATGGTCGCCATTACCCCAACTGAGAGTCGCGGTGCGCCATATGCTGCCTTTTTCTCTTCAAATAACATTTCTTTTTGCATCAAGCGTATGAGAGAAAATAGAGGGCAGAGCGGCACAGCAAGCTGTATCTCAAGTATTGCTCTCAGCTAGTCAGAACCATCACCTCCTTATTAGCGTAGCAGGACAGTTAAAGCACTGACATTACAGTCTCTCACCTTCCTTTAGAGCTGCCCATGGTGCTTGTGGGCTGCTGCTGTATGTGAAAACAACGGAAAGGCCAGGGCGCTCTAATTAACTTCACCTGGCATTCTCGCTTACTGCGAACGTGTCTAACCTTTGCACAACCTCGCTAAGTCAACTTTCCTCTTAAACACCCAGGTTGAAAGTCTCATTTAATGTCAATAAGCAGATTGCCACCCTCTTCCCTGTACCTGCCACCTCCCACCCCAGCCTTTCTTTTTTCTTAACCTTCTTTGGACTTCAGCAACAGATTTTTATTCAGGCCGGCCGCAGCACTTTGTGGTGGTAAATCAATAAAACAGTGTCCCCTATAACAGACCTCTGTGTTTTCCTTCCATCGATCCTGTCAGCTCAGATACATTCAAGAGCAAGCGAGGCGATTACCCTCAGCAATCTTAACTTTGATCTATACTACAGATGACAGGTGCCAGACATCAGCTCTGGGTAATTGTGATACTGAAAGGGGGGCATCATTAATCATTCTTTCTTGGCCGGAATTGTGTTGCTCATAATCGGTTCATGACCACAGTGGATGTTTACTGCTTGCAGGCGTCCCCATCACCTTTTAACTTTTTTTGCCACTGGATCGTGGAGCATCTTGTCATTTGCGATGCCATGACATGTTATATATTTCAAGTTTTAAATCTTATCTGGCCTTGGAATGCCTCTGGAATCCCTAGGAGAAGCTAGAAAAACGTTGCTGGAAGATCTGGAATACCGACACGACCCCACCCCCGGATAGGTGAAAGAAAATTGATGGATTTTTACAAGCAGTGTCAAGTGCAACTGTGAGACGTGCAATTTCCAAATATAGATGAAGGATTATGACAAACTAATCCTCCACTCATTCCAAACTAATTATTTACAGAAAAATGATTAAAAAATGTTGATGAAATACCCATTCTCCCCACCTTATTATCTCTGCACTATCAACTCTGCTGCAATTTGTTGCAACAAGAGCTTATTTGGCTGAAATAATTCTGGGAATCAATCATGCAAGTCAAGTGGAAAAGCTAAACTTTGTCACTCGCACTTTTACAGAGGAAGACATCAAGTTCAAAAGATTTCAAGTCAATTATTTCATAGAGATGGTTGAATTTCTAACTTGCGTTTCACTTTATTTTTTAAGCCCATGAGCAACCAAAGAGGAAAAATACAAAGGTGTCTTAGATTCTAATCATAAGTTAGTCAGCATCTCCTTGTATCGCAGCTCCAGCTAGTTTAATCCTCACACCTCAGCGTTTTCTCAATCAAGATTTAGCACGTTTGTTACCTGGAGGTCAAAATGGTAATTAAAAAAGCACCGGCTGAAAACGTTAATGTGTGTACTTCAAGGAGGTGTAGATTCCTGGGGAATAAGAAGTGGAGAAATTATATCAACAGGGTACAAGCCTGGTATAAAGTAAAAAGACACCGCCATCTTAAATGGTTCCCTGCAGCAATGAGCTCCAGAGAGACAAATGTTCAGGCAGCTTTCGGTTCCCAGCTGGGGCGAAGATAAAATGCGATTGAACAAACCTATAACACCTTTTGACTCTGT
This sequence comes from Spondyliosoma cantharus, assembly GCA_900302685.1. NCBI lineage: Eukaryota > Metazoa > Chordata > Actinopteri > Spariformes > Sparidae > Spondyliosoma > Spondyliosoma cantharus. The sequence continues at coordinate 20,023 of OMLP01002816.1, read as the reverse complement.
AGTATTACTACAGCAGCTCTGTTAAGATACATCCCATTTGAAATGTTCAAAAATAGAGGCTTCATTTTCTGGAAAGTGGAGTCTTTTTAAATGCGAATCCCTCTTGCGTTTGCTTTTCCATTACTGTGCTGTATTCCCTCTTTGACGCAGTACACTCAATTTAGGCAGCCATGAAGTGATTTAACCTGTGACGTCACAGCAGCATTCCTGCCTTTGAATTTGTTTAATTGCATCAAAGATGTTGTGATTTTTCTTTTGTTTGTTTTTTTGTAGTTGGTGTCTTTTTTGGTAACTTGAAACATATTGAGTCATCTTGAGCTTGACCTCTTCCTCTGCTCCTCAATTTGTCTGCTTTGTGCGGTTGACTCCCTTTGAGTTGTGGGTCAAAGCTATAACTCACACTCCGTGAGTTGAAGCAATCCCATCAGCGAGCTGCTGTGTCCTCATTCCTGTGTTTCCCCAGTGTCCGGCTCCTTTTGATCACTCTAACAGAAATGGATGGCACTCATACAGTGCTTAGATTAGACTGCGTGATGAGGTTCTGCACAGGGTTCAAGAGAAAATGATGTCTGACCTTGCTCACGCATCTACCTGTCTGGGAGGTAGCCATTTTGATCCCAGACACGCAACCAGTTGGGATTGCAGTTTCAAAGCCTTAAATACACTTTGCTTGGATGTTAAGGCCTTTATCATGCAGCCTTGAGAACAAACTAATACTGAATCCCTTTATCAACTGATTTAGTTTATACTGTGTGTTTGATTTGTTTGTTTTAGTGCTCCTGAATGCAGTCAGTTAGATTGATCCTGCTTCCTACTTTTCTTTTAGCTTGTATGAAACAAAAATTTTAACGGGTAATATCTCCAACTATCAAATGGGACAACCCTTCAAGACCCTCATACTCCATCAGTTGTCATTGATGCCATTTATTAAACTTGAGCTGTGGTTTCGTCTGTGGTTCATTCCTGATATTATCACAGTGCCATTTGACATTTATCTGATGGCTGAGGTGGACACTGCAATGTGTTCACAACTTCACACTTTCAATCAAAAAAGAACACTACTTCATTGACCACTGGCCACTAGTGGTGATTCATAGGCTAAGCATTGCTTTATACTTGTATATACATTGATACAACTAGAGATCAGTAGTAGGGGCAAGTGGTGTATTGCAATTGGGCCTAAAAGTGTCCAGTGACCACTGAACCATTTATGTTTCTGCCCTAAATGGCAAATGCTTCATACCAGTTGTTCAGACGTTGACTAGTAAGCTAATTAGCTAACAACTGGCATGCAGATCGTGTCTGTGGGAGTGGAACGTTCCTGTTTTTGTTCAGTCCAGCCTCTCATCAGAGACCTTGGTTCTTTGTTCTGTTTCTCTCCAGTCTGCCTCCTTCGTCCTCTCATGTCTGTATAAAACAGATTCATTTGACTCATGTGGAAACATTTTCAACATCTACAACTAACTCACAACTCGCACCATCCTGTGTGATTTTTCCACTGACTTTGTAAGCAGTCAACCCTCTAGAGTTCTGTCTGACGATGCAGTAATCATTGGGTTAGAGTCGTGCATCGCTAAAATGCTCACAGTAACAATATGCTAATGCAAAGCAGGTATGAGGTGTCTTAGCATGCTAACCTTTTCTAATTGGCACAAAAAAACAACTGATGAGGCTTCTAGAAAAGTTACAAAGTTCGTTCAAAGGCATAAATGTTAAACCCCTCGTAGCATTAGGGGACAGACAGACAGGACAACTCATCGATTAGCGTTTCCATCGCAGAGCAATAGCGCTTACTTTGCCTAAGAATCCTGAGCAATTTGAAGAGGTGTTCGGGGGCAAGAAGAACACCTGCAGGCTATTAAGGAGTTTCCTGAACATTAAGAAAAGTCACTATGTTGCATCTTTCTGAAGAGTTTGATTGATATAGCCTGTTGTATGTCCATATGAAGTACTCTGTTATCTACATGTCCACTGTTCAGTTGATAGTAGAGTATGTGTCAGTTGTAAGATGGTAGTGGTAATTAAGTGTGATTATGCTGCAGAAAGTAGTCAACACATGCGACCTAAATTCACAAATTCCCCACAAAAATATCAATTCAGTGAGCATGACAAAAAGGAACAGAAAGGAAGCTCCAGAAAGGCTTGTAAATGGACCATAAGTTAAATTTTTTTTATAAATGATATTTGTGATGAGAAATTTCATACTTGGGTCTCACATAGGTTCACACGGCATTTACCTACAAGGTCATGCTCAGCTTGGGAATTCACTAAAATCTTATGTTGCTGTGTTCCAGGTTAGAAGTCGTGGAAAACGTAGGGAATCTGACAAATCTTTATTATATCACTTCTACGTGATTGATCAACAATTTAAAAGAGAATGGATAATGAAAATCTGGAAGGACATTGGTCCATATTTGATAAATAGCAGCTACAATCCTCAGATGAGTGTTTGACAATTGTTTCTCTTTTTCTTTTTACTCTATCGATGGTGTTGTTGTGGTATCTCTCGTGACAAATGTACTTATTGTTAGTCCCTTTGGACAAAAGCGCCCGAATGTAAATGTAAATATTTCAAGGTAAAACAACATATTTGATAACCCTTTACCACACATTAGCATTTAATCACCTTCTCGCCAACATTATTGTTTGATTTAATTTACGCCTTCCTATCATATCATGTAACATTTTCAAACAGTAATGTTTGCTAGGAAGTGGCTGAATGCTAATGTTAAGCAACAGAAGCTAATGGGCAATAAAATGTGTTGTTTTAACTTTAAATGTGGCTTATGTCCCTCCTAATCTTCACTGTTGTCTTTTCAGATGTTGATCAATCAGGAAGTAGTGAAATGTCAAAACATTTGTGTTCCTATGGTGATACAACTTGCAAAATGGCCGCCATGTGACTTTAGTCTTTTGAGCACTCCATCCTCCTTAAAAAGACCTTGAAATGTGGTTGAACGTTTCATAAAAGGCCAGATCTGCACAGACTACATAGTCGGTTTCATGTGAGCTTAGCTTTGCTGTTTACCTCTGTAGATCATACAAGATGAAATGGAAGAGACAAAAAGTAGCGCAGACACTGAATTCTTTTATATTTGGATATGCTGTACGCCGGTGAAGACAGAGTGGGTCTCACCAGGAGGGAAGTCTGAGAGAGTGCTTATACAAGGCTGTGCTGCTAGTTCATAAAAAATGTTGCAAAGACATTTCTGTAATAAGTCTTCATGATATGTTAAGAGAAGAAAGTGACAGCAGAGCAGGTTGCTCGGGTAACAGACCTAATAAAGGCTATGTGAAATATTGCGTTACATAATATGAATACATTTGAAGAGATAATGTGAAACATATGAACGGCGTATCCCTCATTTGTTGTCAACCTCAGCCTTCATCTGTCTTTGTGAGCGCCAAAAGAAGTGCCTGCTTGTGTCTTCAGTCAGACTTTTTCTTTTATTAACGGGACAAATTTTGTTTATATGAGTGAGAACCATGGGAGAGTTGTACGGTAAAAAAAAAAAGTGAAGCCGTGAAGTAAAATGAATGTTGTATTAAAGGAGTAGTGTGATATTTTTGGACATACAGTAGCTTTCTTGCCAAGAGCTAAAGGTTTGATACTACCGTCTGTTCATTCAATATAAAGTTACAGCCTGCAGCAATTAGCTTAGCTTAACACAAAGCCTGGAAACAACAGCTAGCCTGGGACTGCCCAAAGGTAAAATAATCTGCCTGTCAGCAACACTAGAGCTCATTAATTAACACTTGGTATCTCGTTTGTTTAAGTGTAAAAACGCTAAGTAGCAGTTTAAAACCGGGTCATATTCTGGACCATTTCTTCACCAGGAGCAGAAATGAGAAGCGTTTTCCATCTTCTCTTCTAACTCGCAGCAGGAAAGTGAATAAGCATATTTCTTAAAATGTCTTTCCTCTGAGCTGAAAATACAGCTGACCCTGGCAGGTGCGGTAATTTCTGCATCTATCACATGTGACAAATATTCTTGGATCGCTAGCAAAAAATGTAGCATACATGCCGCGGACACTACTTTTTTTTATTCCATTTTTTGCACTAAAATGAGGGCATATTGTGGGCCTGATTTCTGACACCTCTGCACAATGTCTTTTAGAGCACTCCGGCTAAGATGCTGCACCAGAATTGTTACCAACAACTGAGTTAAATGTTCCCTCCTTCTCTTCCAGATCCCGCAGATCAGCTACGCATCCACAGCCCCGGAGTTGAGTGACGACAGGCGCTACGACTTCTTCTCACGGGTGGTTCCTCCAGACTCGTTCCAGGCCCAGGCCATGGTGGACATTATCCGAGCCCTGGGCTGGTCTTATGTCTCCACCATCGCCTCAGAGGGCAGCTATGGAGAGAAGGGAGTAGAGGCCTTCACACAACTCTCCAAAGAAGCAGGTAAAGAAAGGTGACCAGCAATGGGCACAAAACAAAATCGTAATCTTTTAGTTGTTTGTCTGATGTAAACCTACACTGGCATTTTTTTCGGCAAAGGAAGATCAGTTTTGCATTTGCAATTCCTTGTAAAAATCTGTTTTGGGCGGATGAATTATTGATCTGTTTGGCAACTTCAGCCTCAGTCCCCCTGTGAGTTGTTGAGTGTTACTGGAAATGTAGAGAAACAGCTTGTAGAGAGGATTCCATGTCACAATAATGAGCGTTGCATGTACCCACTCTTTTTTAAATGTAACCATTTTAGATTCTTTTGCTGCGTGCACACTTAAAATGAGGATTGTTTGGAAATGTCTGATGTCTTCTCTTTAGTCAACAGAGAGGAGGGAGATCGGTCTGCCAACTGGTCATTTGGGAGACACGAGTTTTGTTTTACACTCTGCCTTTTCTGTTTCAGTCAGCCTCATTTTTTCATCCCTGCTAGTGAGAGTACAGGGCTGATAATGATGGTCAGTCAGTTTTGTGGTCAGTCAGTTCAAACTGCTCTGGTCTTGTGGTGTGCAAGAGGCAGCAGGGTTTTTAAATATTTAGCCTTTTTTGAAAAGGAGCTGGCCTTCTTCAGTGAATGTCTCCAGACATTTCTCTCAGAAACCAAATGATTAAACAGAGAGAGACGAACCGCTGAATGGTCTAGAAGACAAGCTATTAGAACAAGTCCTGTTTGCTGTGTCCTGTAATGTAACATTAATGGTGATTGTTTAAAGTGGCAATGATCCTTTTCTCAGGCTTAACAGCTACATTATTAAGTTTACATTTGGGCTTTGGGTGGTTAGAATAAGGATTGTGAAGAGTGCTTACAACCAAAATTTGCATTCAGACAAGTTGGTGTGGTTTTGCCTCTAACTGGGCTGAAAATTGGGCACTTGCTTGACTCACCTGTATTTTCCACTCTCATGCTGATGGCATGTGGTGGTACATGAGTATCAGTAGCCATCACTGTCGCCTGGAGACACTCAGTTGCTATACGACACATTGTGTCGGCTATCTTTGTCGCATCATGTGGTTTGCTGTGCGCTGCTTTTGAGCCATGCTGTAGAGACTTTCCAGTTTGTCTGCAAGATGAGGAAAGATATACATTTCTACGGTTTATTGCAATCAGTTTGAAACGATTGACTATGAATACAAGAACCTTTTCCACACACAAGAGGTGGCAGCAGCTGTGTGTTCAGGACCGCAATCACTTTTGCACCTTTGTGAAAGAATCCCTTTCAGAGGAATGTTGGGCTGGGATGCAAAAATCACCACTCCATGATTCATGACAGCACATCCATGAAACTCTCAACAAGTCTATTGCGACTTTCACCTGAACCTCACTGGATCCCAGTCCATTTCCTGTGAATCTGCAGGGAGTGATCTCTGTCTCTTCTAACAGACTAATGTGCGGAAACCTTGAAAATGAAGAAGGCTAATGATATCCCACAGGCACCGATCACAAGTCCAGAAAGCATTAATATTTTATCTGTGCGCATTTGTGTCCAGTGTAATCACTCATTAAAACTTTAAGAGGCTGTTTGTAGCTGTGAAATTTGCATAGACAGAGAGAGGAAGAGAAAGTAGCCTGTGCATCCTGATTTAAGGCTTATTTTTAAAGTTTTAATGCATCTTCTCTCCTGTGATTAACACAGTTTCTTCCAGCTGGTTTTTCTCAGATGCATTCTTCCACTCATATATCTTTTTTTTTTTCTTATGCAAAGAGCAGTAAACACACTGATATTATTACGACTTTTGAACGGCTACACGGAGAATATGAAATTATAAGCCATTATTGTTGTTGACTCATCTTGCTGCTACCAAGCTGCAGTCACTTTGCAATATTCTGTATTTGTATACAAATGGGAATTATTTCCTCTGAAGGAAAGCCTCCCGTACCCAAGGCATCTTATCTTTAATAAACACATTATTTATGTAATAGCATAACTGTATATTCACAGGTCTCATTCAAAGGCAGTAGTTCTGCAGCAGAACTGCCTGGAATAAATTTGAACGGCATAAAAAGCAAACATCTTAGTGAATATAGAAATAGAGAATATTTGGAAAATACTGTAAGATGTATTAAACACACGTCCTTTTTAAGAAATTGCTAAGCTGTGGAACAACAACTACATTGTATGGTGGATGTTTTAGCCTCGATGCAAGTTGATCCTCGAGGCCATGAGTCGTTTTTTTTTTTTTGTGGCTGCTCTGTTTGGTTGCAGTGAAATGTCAGATGCATTACGAGGATTCTCGCTTCACCACTTCAAGGAGAACCATCTAGCGGACTAATGCAATATGGCTGCCCATTACCCCAAGCTGAGACTGAAGTGATGGCCAGCCTGTATTGATCTCTTCTTTTTTCTTCTACGCACACACACACACACACACACACACACACACACACACACATACAAATACACATATATATATATATGTATGTGTGTGTTGCTCTGCTTTCTCTCTCTCCTGTTTAGGCACTGCTCCATTGTGCACCTTCATCCTAGCTCCAGGTGAAGCTGGCAGAGATTAATCTTGTTTGTATTTTTCTGTGTCTGTCTGGACTCAGGCCAGAGCGATGGAGTTCAGTTTTCCCATTTGATAAAAAGGCTCGCATTTGAGGAAAACCACCCACAAAGTATCACTGTGGAATTGATTGCAGCGAGTTGCCAACACAATGCGTTCTTGGATTCAGTCTGTCACTGTGAGGGGGGAAATAAATGTACCAGTAAAACATAGCACTCATATTCAGCAGTAGGAGAGGATTGGGGAGGAGAACCTGATATATCTGCAAACACTGTAAAATTGTCCACATTACTTGCGCGTGGCATTTTGACATTGAAAGACACAGAGTATAAGGAAGGGCACACAAAAGTACAATATAAATGTCAGCTGCATGTCAGCCCATTTTGATGTGCGCCCACATGTTCATGCATGGAGACTCTAGGGAGAGCAGGTCTGCCTTGTGACTGCTGAGGTGATAAATATAATTGCAGCATTATGGATCCCTTGGAGGTTTTCGGTTTGGGGGTCGAATCCATCAAGAGCCTCTAATTTAAAAGGATTTGTATTTTACTAAGCAAGATGGGGAAGTAGGATTCCTCGCCCTGGAGTGCATTTTCAGAATCGAGGGCATAGAGGATGAATAATTGAAGCAGTTAATGCAGTGCATGACCTATGGCACTCAGACAGATAAGCAGGGAACTTCCAAGAGCCTGATGAATTTGGCCATCGTGATCATTAAGCTGTCTTTGATATATTAATCAAATGTGGGGCAGAGGGTAGGGGGTTCACGGTGCATATAGGTTTGATATTATGTTGTAGGATTAGAGGTTAAATTAATTAAGTGCAGCTTAAACTTTCAGTGTCACACACTGGCACATTTTCTAATGTGAGCAAATATTTTCCACTTTTAGTATTTATATTCAAGACATTTTCTTTTCATGCTCCTGACTGTCAGGAGTCAAAACACCTTTTTTTGTACGACATGGTTTCCCAGTCAGGTCCAGTGTTAAACTGGTTTGATTTGATGCTTAGCAGGAGGTAGCGGATTAGCCTAACGCTAACCTTGTGTTATGATGTAATGTAACAGAGTTGGAATTGTGCACACAAGCCTGCTTACAACATCATTAATGAGTTGATGCTGATTTTATGTTACACGCCACAATACTTAAGTATGAAAGCTCATTTTGATCCGCTCCAGTTACTCTACTTTAACGCTGCTGATGCAAACGCAAGCCCTATAGAACATGTTCAAAACAAGGCCCATCTTCCTCTGAGGTCACGCTCAGGGTGGAGAAAGCTCAAATGCAGTTATCCAGAGGATATAAAGTCATACTGCAGTGTTTTAGGTTAAAAGTCCTATAAATATAAGGAATCTGAAAAACCATTACCATTTCAGTGCCTTCCAATTGATCACCATCTCTCAAGACAATATATAGTGAAATTCTGTAAGCATGTAGGGCCATATTTCTAGGAAAAACAATATATTTGATAACCTATATGTGTTAGCTGTCTTGCCATTTCTTCACCCGACCTCAGAAATGTTCTGCTTTAGTCAGTAGAGTTATGTGACATTCAGCGGATCACATATTTCTGTGTAACGCTCATACAGATTACATCCAACACAAAAGAGTGTTCTGAGCGCTTTAACACTGAGTGTTCTTTGTGGCCTGTGGAGACTGGCAAGACATGCCTGCTAAGATGAGCATTGATACTTCAGAATTAATTTGCCTCTGCTGTCATATTGTGCAACCCTGTCAAATGGTCATGCTCATTTGGAAGTGGTTATATGCCAATTTTAGCTCCAGTGGGAACAAGTGGGTTATCAAAAATGTTCTTTTACCCTGAAATGTGGCACGATGTCCCTCCAGATTTTCACTGTCCATCATCTTTTCAGTTACTGATCAATCTGGATGCTGTAAAATGACAACAATTTGTTTGTTTAGCGTGACAACATGGGAAAGTGGCCACTGTGTGAATATGTTCTATACCAATCAAGTGGACAGAAACTCTTTCTTGAGAACGCTCTCTTCTCATTGACTTGCAAGGGTAACATTAACACTTGAAATATAGCTGCTGCCATCTTTTCTCAATGTGATTAAGGCTAAAGTCTTGTTTTATGTTGTTGATGTTAAAGTAGAAAGAGAAAAGAAGAAAAGCTATGTTGAATGGTTGTGAGGATTAAAAAACACAATGTGTCACAGTTGTCCTGATGGATTGTAGACAGGCTCCGGAGCGAGTCACATACAACACCAAGTGGTGACGTCTGGTACTACTGCTGGTTCGGTATTTAGCTTAATAACATACTGGTTTGAAACATTTGTCATAAGCCCAACCCTACCAACCGCATTGGAAGGCAAAAAGAGTGTCTTTCTATTCAGAATCGTTTAAACATGAGGATAATGGAGCACATTCTCTGACAGCCGCTCCTGAAAGGCTTTCACAGTGTTGCACTCAGTTGTTCCCCTTTAAATTGCCTCCATCAGAAAGGTGGTGGTGGTGGGTTTCAAGCGCTGCTCCACCATTTGACAAAGCAGTTGTGATCAAGCATAATGGTGACTTAAGTGGCAGTCAGAACTGTATTTCTATACAATCCCATTTCTTGGATAAGACTTCAGTGAACTGGAGTAAAACACTCTCTTTTCTCAGAGCCTGACATTCATCTTCCTCACATCAAATATCTATGGCCAAGACAGACATGCAGCTCTTCTATAAACCCACTGTCTGAGTCAAGGACTCTTTCAAGTCCACACGGTGCCTTCTGGTGACAGGTGAAGGCAGTCCAACCCTCAGCGCAGCGCTCTGGAAGCGCAGATACAATACTTACAGTTCCATCATACCTGCTTCCCTGACAAACTGACTGACTGACCACCTGACTGAGGACAGATGAGGTATTCTGCAGGCATTCAATAATTTAGCTGCTGGTCCGCAGCCTGTAGGGCAGTCTTAAAACTGCAGCGTGCTCAGTTCTGGTGCTCTTTCTCTCTCTCTTAAGATGGGATCTGCTCCAAATGCTTCTTATCTTCATCAGTGGTTCCTGTGGTCTCTGACTGTATTATCGACTGTTGTGACCTATAATATATCTCTCGTCCAAGACTTTTATACTAGTATATTTCTTCACACAAGCCTGCAGTTTTTTTTTTGCTTTTTTTCAAAGTTGAGTTAATGCATTTTCATGAGATTTAAATTCTCAGCAAAAAAATTAAGTTTTTCACTTTTTTTTCGTTTCTAGAATTAATCTGTGTGATACCTGGAACTGAAAGGTGCTGCTAATATGCCAGAATCAGATATTATACAGTGCTAGTGTTTCCTAGAAACAGAAACCTTAAAGTGTGGCATACCAGAGGCTTTCTGGATGAAATCAACCGAAATCTCTGTGCTGAAACTGAAGCTTTAGTGTCGTCCCTAGGAGACCTACAGCGCTGGCTGCTCTGCACAAATGACAGCGAGCACGTTTCATTTTAACAGGATACCACAAACCCTTAAGCAACAGATAGGCCATTTGCGGGATCTCCATTTTTGTTTAGTCCACTTAGGGAGGATAACAGCAGCCATCCCAGAGGTCTTTTGGCTCATCCAGGATGTTTTCTAGCGTTATGAAACATTCGTATTTCTTCCTGCTGATACTTGAAAAATGGATGGTTAAGAGGAGATACAGCAGTTGTCATTTCGCTAGCTACTGCCTTTAGAAATGCCACAGTAAACCGCAACTGGAGATGTGTGATCTGCCAGCTAAAAGCTGTTTATATCAAAGTAATGAGCCTGAGGAGACTGGCAATTAGGAGATTCCTTTTCCCTCCATTCCTCCGTCTACTCAGGGAAACTCGAACTGAAAGGTTATTGGGTAGGCTATTAAAACGCTTGAGTGGGAGAAATTTTAATTGGTTTGGGTAGAGCTTCGCTGTTGACACAGGCTACTGCCTCAAGTCTAGGCCTACAGTAGTGAAGATGTTCTATGCACAGGTGATCATATTATCTGTTTATCCAAAGTGGCTCCGAGGTTAGCTTGTCCTCCACACCTATCATTACCACACCAGAGTGAAGCAAAACTCTATTATTCTTTTTTGTGAGATATAATTTAGCTCCTCTACCCGATAATGAGCTGTTGAATATAACCCTGAACACAACAATACCTGGGAAACTGCTAAAAGCCAATTGTAATAATATACTGTGCCAAATGTCTAGCAAGTATTTAGTAAAGCACGGAAGCAATCAGTCCTCTTCATCGTGTACAAACTCATTAGTGGTGACCTGTCTGAGAATGATTTATTGTCAGTATTAATATCCTCTTTGTTTGTTATCCCCGGCTGTACTATCTGATTGGTTCTGGGTCCAACAAGAGATGTTTGATAATGACTTTAAATGAAAAGTCGATGGCATGCGGTTAGATTTTCTGGAATCCATATTGTGAAATCTGTAGCTTTATGTCCCTGTTGAAGTGGACCATTGAATCTGTTCCTGCCGGTCTGTTCATAACTCTCCCACTCTGCGGAATGATTCTGGTGTTCAGTCGCAGGGCGCAGTCTGAGTGTTATATTGCACGCTGCTGTGGTTTTCAGATCATTGCCAAAATGTAAATGTATACACTGTAAGACTATCATTTAGACGCTGTAGTGCACATGACAGCATCATCAAAGACCTGCTATTGTGTACGCGTGTTTTCCATTTCCATTGGAAGAAAAGCAGCTATTGTGACCCGAGGCTTTTGTGTATATGCATATATCTTTGTATACGCGTGAGTGAATGTGTGAGATCATCCCAGAGGCCTGATCGTTTCTTACTCCTTTCCCATTAAAAAGGTGGAATCTGCATCGCCCAGTCTTTGAAGATTCCCCACAACCCCAAGCTGGAGGATTATGACAAAGCCATCCAACAGCTGCTGGAAACGCAGCACTCGCGGGCAGTCATCATCTTCGCCAGTGAGGAAGACATACGGTGAGGAACGCAGAGCATTCTGGTTTCAGCCATGTTGCTCAAGCGCGCTGATGGCATGCCATGTTGAGGTCTTTAATCTCTGAGTAGCAGCTCCTGAAGACAAGCTTGAGGCACAGATTTACCATGTGTAATACACAAACATACCTCCAAAAAACACAAATACAAGCAGGCCTCAGAGGAGAAGCGGGGATACAGATCAGAACAAAAACAACAGAGATATTGTTTCATTTACAATGGCCCTAGGGAACTGTTGCGAAGAAACACAGAATAAAACATTTAGTGCCTGTAAATTCCGAATGAATAATACAAAGGTGGATGTATTACTGGAATGTAAAGAAAAAAAAAGTAGATGAGTGAGAAAACGGAGCTGTTATTGTCGAACAAAAGATAAAAATAACACAAAACATGTACCAGTTGAAACACAATATCTGTAGTTTCTCCCCGGTTGCCTCTCACCTTTAATGAGATAAACCGGAGAACAATATTTGACCATGAGCTGTAATGTCCAAAAGAAACACTTAAAGCTAGCTGTGCCTCTGTGTAATAGATATTAGATTGCACACACCTCCCGTGTTCTCTCCAAATTCAGACATGAATGTCCTTGCAGGGGAGTTCTCAATGCCACCAAGAGGGCCAATCAGGTGGGCCATTTCCTGTGGATTGGATCTGACAGCTGGGGGGCCAAGAGCAGCCCGATCCACCAGCTCGAAGACGTAGCGGTGGGGGCAGTCACCATACTGCCCAAACGCTCCTCCATTGAAGGTACGCACACACCGATACATACAAAGAGATGTACGCTTCACCACATGCTGTGTTACCGTATTGTTTTCTACTCTGCTGTTTTGTTTGGTGTAATTGCTTTTTTAAAATTTTTTTAACTAAATGTGTGTTTGTGTGTGTGATCACTGTAGACTACAAAAAACCCGAAAAATCAATAAATAAATAAACCTGGAACAATTTTTTATTTTTTTTGTCACAATTGACACCTTAGAAAACAACATATACAGTTGAAAGTACCTTAAAGAGAATGATATAAAGATTCATTTATCTGAAGCATTAAGATTAAA
>OMLP01002813.1:3782-44322 GCA_900302685.1 Spondyliosoma cantharus | reverse complement strand
GTGGCGCCGAAAATCAGGACGGTGGGGCACCGTGCAAAAAGAGAAAAAGAGAAGGATGGAGGTGTGAGAGGTAAAGGCATGATGGTGGTGTGTAAATGAAGAGAGAGAGAGAGAGAGAGAGAGAGAGAGAGAGAGAGAGAGAGAGAGGTGAGGAGGCTCTTTAAGGCTTGTAATTATGTCTGTATTAGGGCTGAAGAACAAAGGCGAGCCCTGCAGTCATAGGGCAGGGACGAGGCCTCGCCGTGGCTCTGCCTAATACACGCCAAGGGATGATGTTTAAAACAGTCACACTCCTGAATGCAGCCCAGACTCACTGGCGTCTTACACATGGGCATGCGCTCCAGAGGTGTGTCCGACATAGGTGTGTGTTCTCTCTCTCTTTCTCCCTCACACACACACATACGTTTGTCCATCATGCAGCTCTGATGCAGAGTGACAGCATTCTTTGTGTACAAACTGAGAGCACATTCCCAGGCAACTGCAGAGGCTGTGATCTTCCCCGCTGGCACATCATGTTTTACAAGCAACCCTCTGTTGCCGGGGCCCTAGCCGAGGCCCCTCGACTCAGACTGACAGTCCACGACCCGGACAGGATGCCAGGATTTATTATCGCAGGGCTCAGCTCACCGCATAATAGACAGACATCGAGGCCGACATGTCCCGTTTCAGAAGATATTGACGGGGCCGGAGCTGAGGTGTGGTTTAAACACAATTTATCCAGATATTCATCACAGAATCAGAGGCGTGAGAAACGTGAAGACACCTCAAGACATCATATTATTTTTGCTCATTCGTACAGATGGAAACTGGACATTTTCATCACGGTTTCAAATAGTTTTTTTAGGTTTGTTTTTGTACTTTTGGATGCAAAGTGTTCCACCCCAAATCCTGACTAGTCAAGCTTTTGCTTTCTCCTCCCCGTGAGCAGGTGTCCGTCATCACAACCGCAGATCCTTCTTTTGCACCAAGAAAGCCAACACAAACAATGGGATTTATGTTTTTTCTCTGACTTGTTTTCCGCCCCAGGAAAGTGAAGGAGATCAGAGGAGGAGCCGGAGCGGTGCAAGGAGGATGAGCAGCCTAATCTCTCCTGCAGGCGCCGTCACACAGCAAACAGCCTGGCGTCTCATTCCTCAAGTGCAGCCACATTGCTGCTGATGTTTGTATGTGCGTGTTGCGTGTGTGCTTGGCAGCCTCGGAGGGCCCAGAGAGTTCACCGGTGTCACATGATCAGCATCAGTCATGTGTGAAGTTTGCTGGCGCGCACAGATTAAAATGTGACTCACCGGCACAGCTGAAAGGAAAATTAAAATGTTTGTTGCATTGTTATTACCATCATTATTTGTTGTTATGTAATTGACCTTGAACAGTCTCTTTATTCGGACTCTATTAAATGGAATAACCGCAATAAACTGGATTGGTGTATTGAGGACTCTGTTTATGTAATTATTTTTTAATCATTAGCATGTTGTTATTGTGGACTGACAGCTTCAAGGTAAGAGGTTTGGACCATGTCATCACTGCCTTAATTGGACTGCTTCATGGTGACGACTTATAGGAAAACATGTCTGTTGCTTTATTTAAATTTTTTAAATGCAGATTTTAGTTAATATTCACATTAAATTGAGATTTTCCAATTTCCAAAAATGTGTCAAAGGTAAATGATTTCCGTGTCCTTATCAGAATTAATGTATTTAAAGGTGCACGATGAACACATTTTAATTGGAGGAGAAAGATCGACATCTACAACATGAACTTTCTTCTCTCTTTGTTTTGATGACAAAATAAACCGAATAAACAAACTGACCTTAAAGGACAACAAGTTTTCATACTGTTTTACTTTTTTGTTTTAAATTTACGTTTATACGGACCCTGCCATAACAACAGCATTCTGGGGACCTTTATTTTCCCCTGAGAACAGCTTGTTTATTCAGTTATGGAAAACATTAATATTTCTGAGGTTGTATTATTACCTCATTAATGTTGTAAATAATAAAAGTCTGAGTTTGAATTTCTCCTCCAACACTACACAGTGCCCCTTTAAAGCAAGGATTGTATATATTTTCCATGTTTGCCTGTGAATATTTGACTGGAATTGAAATATTAATATGCAGGCGCTGTTGATGTTTACAGTCAGCTTGGACCATTCTAATGACTTTGCATTTTCTTTCTATATTTCTTTTTTTAAACCTACAACATGATAAATAAAACAAAATAAATACAGCTTGATTTTTAAATCAAAACAAATTTTTATGTCAATTATTAATTCCTTTGTCGCGTTGGAACTAAAAGGAAGGTCGATATTTCATCAAAACATTTTGTACAGTTAATTCAAAGGCCCAATTTCTAACAATTACCAACTCTTCAAACAGTGACCCGACTCCCACTCCCACTATTTGACGAGCTAGGAATGAGATGTTCCTACAAATTAGACTTTTACAAACTACAAACTGAATAAACAAACTCATCCTTTTAGTGACCTTACAGGACAACACAACATCATAATGTCTTTGTTTCTATGTGGCGGACCCTGCCACCTTTCTATCTTTAAACATATTTTCCTCCGAGAACAGCTGGTTTATTCAGTTATTGAAAAAGTAAATATTATTATTAGTTATAATATTACCTCGTGAATACCGTAAATGTTTAAAACATTTAAAGTTAAAATTTTCTCCTCCAAAACTGCATAGTGCCCCTTTAAATTAAGAAAATAAAGTTTGCCTTTGTCTCGGCAACTGTAGGGGAAATGTCGAGCAGAAAAAAAAAAAAAACATTATGAAAAACAAAAATTGTAATTTTTACAATAATTTTTCCTTGATGATTAATTCCGTTTAAAAATGTTTTACATCCATGGTGAGCCAGAAGTGGCCTCACGCGGCCCATGACCTCCCACACACCCCACGTGCTCCCCGCTTACCTGGAATGTTCTGGAACTGTCTTCAGAGCGCGGCTTTTATTGGCCAATTAAGAGTCATATTTTAAAAAGTTCAAAATTAAATTGACAATTGGCACTATTTTGGCGCAATGGAAACGAGAAGGAGCGAGAGAAAAAAATCGAATAAACAATAACGGTAATAATAATAACAATAATAATGATAATAATAGCTAATAATAATAATAAATTGAAATGAAAAAAATCACACCAACAGAGTGTCTCACAGTGGATACTATCGCGTGGGAAATAGTGGACCGTGTCTCTCGTCTTTTGGCCCGAGCTCTGAATCCATCATTGGGCATAATTGTTGCCAGACAGCGGATGACAGCGACATCGCCCACTGCCGCTGACTGTTGGACTTAAACTTTGAATTGATTGGTTGAATATTGAGGCCTCGGCATCCCTGGGATAAAAAAAAAAAAAAGAAAGAATCTGGACTCTTTTAGCTGTAATACGCGTCTAAGCGGCGAATCTGGTGCAACCTGAGCTCGGCTTCATCTGATTTAAACGGCTTCATTTTGTACAGAGTGTGTGTGTCCAAATCATATTTTCTCTCTAACCTTCCTCCTCAGTCGTCTGGTTGCGGCTAAAAATGCGGCATTTGGTACCAATTCTGTCTCACACTCACACACACACACACACACACACACACTTACAGGTTATCCTCACTGAATGCTGCAGATTGATGCAGCAACCTGTCCACACAGATGCAGCAGGGAGCCCAGCTGATGGACAGACGCTGGGACAGTAGTGGCAGTGTATTGGGTTACACGCTGGAGAGCTAATAGCTAATAGAGAGCAGCCTGCTCCACATCTGGAACAAAGAAGCCAGTCTGGGTCTACCCTCGGTGTTTACAGCTCTGTTGTTTTTTCACACTCCTCGCAAAATCCTGCCCGAACACACATTCCAGACACACCAGCTCAACATGGGGGGAAAAAAAATATATAGTATATTTTTCCACTGTAAATCTTGCCCCCATGTACCAGGAGGGAGGAAAACAAAAGAAGGAGGCTGGCATGGATCAGTGGGGAGACAAGAAGGGGAAAGACAGTTGTCTGTGTGTGTGAGAAAAAGATGGCATATGAGTTCAGCCGAGGTCAAAACAGCTGGTGGGAGTGGCGTCACGAGCTGCCATGAGCTGCTAACTATCTGTTTACAAGCATCCGAGGAGGCATCCGACCAGCCTTTTTCAAAAGGACGTCCACTGAGGCTGTGTGGGATGGAAATAAAAGTATGAAGCCGGCACAGACAATGAGTTCATAAATCCTCCAGAAACAATAAAAGAGATTCACAATAAAGGGAGCAGAAAGGCCTATAGGTTTAACAAGCTGCAGATGTTTGGACAGGAAAATCATTTAGGAAGAGCTTTTGTGATTTCTTGTTTTCCCTCGCCTTTCAGAGAGCTGACAGACACACTGACGGAGGTGGAAATACTGATCATACTGGACTATGACTTGCCCAAGGGAGTCACACACATGCACACCCAATCAACACACAATGACACACGGCTCAGGGTTGCCAGGTTAAGACAGCCGGCCCTGTTAAAGGACCGGTTTACCAGGTCCGAGGATTATCCATCTGAAGTTACCTGCCCCTCTGGGTAACGTGAACCCCCTTTTGTGGTCAGTGTGCGAGGCAAGCATCAGTTTGAGATGCCAGAGATGTTGGGTGGCGACATGGACATCTGTTTGGGTGGCAAGACGGGTCATCCAGGCAGGGTTGCCAGGTTAAGTGACAGTAGGTACACAGAAGTTTCCAAAAGAAGCAAAACAGGTTTTCTGCAAACACCTGTAGCAGCTCTCTGATTATACATGAATAGAAAATGAATATTTGGCCTGATATAAAGCGTGCACAGCCGTGAGGTCAAAGCCCTTTCTTTATAGCTCTTCAATAGGAACAACTTGACGGGATCAAGTTCAGCTCCTGACAACAAGCCCCAGCTCTGTCAAGTGTTAAGTTCCATTGTGACCTACAACAGGACACAATGGCCCTGCAGCACCCAGCCTGTACTGCGATGCCTCTCAAATGACAGCGTCTCTCAGAGAAAAACTTGGCAAGCTGATATCAAGAAAATGTGTCCTTTGTATGTATCATTTGTTTTTCTTGACATCATGCAGCACGGGAGGATGTTACATGGGAGAGTGCCATAGTGAGTGAACTGTAAGTAAAAACCTACAAAAACAACAACAAAAAAAGAATTAATTTAAGTTTTCTGGAGATAAAAATATTTTGGACAAGTTCAAGGTAATTTAAGGTAATTGAAGTGGTCCCTGTTTTTCCTGGGATTTCTCATTCCTTTTTACACTCACAAACATCTAGCCAGAGGCGGACTCAGGATGTTTGAGGGGCAGGGAAGAAACAAATAAAGAGGGCACCCATGAGTCCACCAGTACTGATAGGACTTACTTACAACTGAAAATCTTAAATAATTCTGCTTATATAAAACCCCCATAACTCTGAACTAGAAATTAAATATGAATAATAATATGGCGCAAGCAAAAAATGGACGTGCGAGGTGGCAGAAATAAAAAGGGACTTCCCAGACTCTGTTCATTATTCACTAAAAAAAAAAAATAGTCACAAGACAGACTTCATGACCTTTAACCTTTACAAATATGGAACTTAACCCAAATTCTTCTTAGCATGTTTTTTCGCTTAAAGATATAATATGCAACATTTCTGCATTACAGTGTCTTTAAAAGCTGAGACTTTTGTTATATATTTTATTGAGCTGTGTACTTACACAATGTTGCAGCAAAATTAGAATTTTACTTGAGGTAACAGTACGAATCATTTGGTCTGGAGTCTGAGAGTGAAGCAGGAAGTTGGAAAATGTGACTAAACATAACATGAATAAAATGTTAAAAATGTTACCACGTCCCTGAATATTTCTCTTTAAGTCATGTCTGACAGATTTTCATCAGCCATGGTGGTTGTATAACAAAGAAGACAGCAACTCCCATAATCCCGCACCACTCACATATTTTGCTCTGTTTTGACTTAATTTTCAAAGTTTATTTATTATTTATTTAAAAATTAATTTAACATTTATCTTTTTTTTCACAAAACAAATTAAAGTTATGTTGAACAAATTAAGAAGCTTGCTGCAAATAATTACATTTATTTACAAGAATTTGGGGAAAATAAAATTTAGAGACAGTTGATATTTCAAAGTTGTTAGGGAACATATTTAGCTGTTCACATATCCAGCATTTTTAGAGAAACATTAGCATTCATGATAGAGTGATGTTCGTGTCCACCTGCTAACTTTAAAGTGAAATTAAATAAATAGTAGTTATGTTATGTAGTCTATGAATTTTGTTGCAGAAATATCTACTAACGTTAGCAAGTTATCCAGCTAGCCTCACTTAGCAGTAGTCAGTGGTTAGTCTGGTTATATGCTGCCCCATTTTGTCTTGAGTATGAATTTGACAGGTGGCCAGTTCGTACATGCTGCAGCTTTAAGTGCATCATTTACTCTCTTTTAGCTCCATTTTTGGTCTCCACCACCTCACTAGATGCTAAATGCTACTGCAGCTAGTGGCTAACTTAGTCTCTGCTGTTTGGTGGTGGACAGGTAGAGAACAAAGACTTAAAAAGATGCAGATGAGATAGTAACAGTAAAGTTGCCGGTTAGAAAATCAAAATAGACAGAAGGTGTTAAGAGCTAAAGGGAGATGCAGTCAGGTGATAGTTATCTATAGATTGTAAAATACAAGGGGGAAGCTTTGACATACACGTAGTCATGTGATACATTGGCATAATTTTTTTTTTCTAGCAGCTTTAATTTCAAGCTTCAAGCTTTATTTGACACCAACTTTTAAACATTTTCTTCCTTGAGAGTAAGCCTCCAAAAGAAGAGGAGCCCTGTTGTGTAAAACAAGCATGAATAAGTGAACAGTCACAGTAAACCACTAAGCCGCCCAGCGTTTTAAGTTTGCTCCTTTGACCCTGGCTGCGTCGCAACCATTTTGCTGCAGTGCTTCAGGTGTTTAACCTTGTCATATTAAAGCGTTTGTCACTGGAGGGCTAGACGACTGGGGCCTGGATGGGCCGGGGATTTAAAAAGGCCTGCGCTCCCAGATCATCAGATTGTCAGTTGCTTTCTGAAGCCTGCCAAGAAACATCAAAGCCTTGGAGGACTCGCTCGTATCATCTTTGAACCTCAGCAGCAGAACACGCCCTCCCTGCTCGCTTGCATTCTTGCCATACATCACCAGTTTCTTTTGATAGTTAAAAAAAAGTAGGGGGGAATTGATGAAGACAAGAATTAAATCAGACCAAGTGGAAAATTAAAAGAGAAACACCTTTGAGGATTTGTTTTGGATTCGTTGTTGTGGGCTTGTCTGACGTGGCATGCTGAACGCTCTGTCGAGGCGCGGAGACAGTCTCAGTCTGAGCTCGCCCATCCTCGGAGGGAGCAGCCTCCCATCAGCTCCTGGCCAAGATTGATGGTTATGAAAGAGCTACCTGAGGCAGAGATCAAAGTCAGACAGGATACATATGCCTCAGTGTTTAACTCTTTCATCTCCCGCCTTTTCTACATGAGTCATGACCCTTCACCTGTCTATCTGTTTGACCTCTGGCTGATGAATGGTATGGGCGCTCAGTGAGGCCGCTATTTTTCTTAACTCGGGAAAAAAAACAAACAGGTAATGTAAAATTTGTAAAGAATTGAAAAAGACCTGTCTGATGTGGGAAAAGGATGGGAAAGAGTGTCCAGAACTCCACATGGTCATTTTTAAACTCTTCGCCACAATAAACAGAACCTTGGTTTCTCAACGTGGGGCTCTCTTCACAGAGGAGGCCAGTGGTGGAGAGCTATTTGCATTCCAGCAGTGAGAGTGAGGACAATTAAGCCATTTCCCCTCCAATCTATCTCCCTCCAGCCAGCCATCCAGGCAGCCCAGTAGATCAATGGGAAGTGCAGCTGCACAGCCCATGTGTGCCAGTTTGTGAAGAGAAGATTGGGGTTAAAACCCTCCTGGCCTTCAGATTGGCTCCATACCTGAGTCAAAGCACAGACAAACCAACAGCTGTTGCCCGGCAGAACCAGGAAAGAGAGTTTCTCGCCCCATCTGTCAAACCATTACACGGCCCTGGCTTCAGAACACTGTTTATTTTCATAATGATTTGAGCTGAGATGTCTGTATTTTGTGTTTAGCCTCATTTTGTACCTGAAAGGAGAGAGCAGGTTCATTCCACCACCTGTAGGAAGCCCTGCGCTTCCATCACAGTCCAGCCCTGTGCTTTTCTCCCCGCAAGCACTCGAGACTGGCCACTCCAAAATCAATTAGCCAAATCACATTTCACAAAAGTAGCTGAGTTCTGCTTTCAGTGGCCAGGGCCCTCAGGTGTCACCGAGTCGGCTTAAAGGTGCGGGCAGTGATCTCTGGTTTAAGTTGTGTGGGATTAGACCAAACAAAGAGCCATAGATATCCAGCCGCACCTGTGCAGCTTGCTCCTCAAGGACTGCTAATAGGAAGAGTCTTTGGTCCAAATGGTGGGTGCTCAGAACTTAATCTCCCAGCTCTCGGGCCATCGCAGGTATCCGTTTCCCCCTGTTCCCCGGCAGCAGAGGCTGCCCTGAACTTGGACATAATCGCAGAGCCATCATGTAACAAGGACTGCCATCCCTGCCAAGTCCAGGTGATCAATCATTTACATGTGTAATTAGGAACGGGTGTCAAAACAGAAACTGTACACTCACTCGGGGACCCTGTGCGCAACGGGCTGACATCAGACTTGGCAAGTGGTGGGTAAACAGACTCAGAGAGAAAGAGACATAGAGACAAGAAGAGAGAGGAAGAAAAGTGAGATGCTGAGATGTGCAGGTTTTTATGACACTTTCAGCGACTTACCACCCAAGGGCTGAACAGCTCTTCATCATATCAAGTTATGAAAAAGCATATCAGTGTTTGAATGGTGAATTTAATAATGGTGGGCAGTGCACTAAGTTCATCTCTTTTGTCACTGCAAATGTATCCCCACATCCTTGTATATCGTCTTGGTTAGATGTTGCTTTTAATAAATAGAGCATCCATATTAATGTTAGAAACGCTTGTTACGCTAGACCACTGGTGGCGTAACGTGCAAGCAAATGTGGCAACAAAGACAATGACAAAGAAAACATGGATGTAAACGAAGGACATATTAAAATATCTATTTTTTTTTTAAAGTCAGCGTTGGCAATGCTGGACGAGGAATAAAATGAATTTAGCATGTTTGCCTAAGAAGACACATTTATTGGTGAGTAACACTGAATGAAAACACACATTTGTTTATTTACAAGAAAACTCCACAGGGCACCCTTAATTCTTGAGTCTAACCCTAAACCTATTTTCCGGACATCTAACCTTATTGATCACATTACAACAGTTTGACTGTTTCCTGAGTGTTTTCTTACTTTTAGACTCATTGACTAATCTAAGTTAAAGGGGCATTATGTAAGAGTGTATTAAATGAATTAAAGATGTCTATGCATTGTGATGTAGAGAAATCTATCGAAGTTATGATGCTAACCAGCTAGCCCCCAACCAGTTTGTACCTCAAAAGATAATACTACAAAAGTAACACCAATGCTCCCCCCATGCTCCGAGCTCCCAGTCCAGGCAGAGTCGGCTGTTACAATCTCTATCTGCACCTGAGCTAATCGCTAATAACAGTTATAGTTAGCAGCAGTTGGTGCATATGCTGCCCCCTATTTGTGTGGATTCGACAGGTGATCAATTCTTACATATTGCACCTTTAAACTTCCATACTATCAGGAACATCCCTGATTTTAATACAAGTATATCTTACTTTAAATACTTTAACACTTAATTTGTGACAGGGAGTACTGAAACAGAAAGCATGGGCCAAATGAGTTGTGTTAGGGATCAGCAATAATCACAAAACATTTTATAACAGATCCCATTTCCCTAACAAGTCAAACCACTTGTGCTTTGGTCAAGTGGCTTAATGGCCTCCTGAGTGCCCAATCAGCCATTCAACCCATCTGAGGTCATAACAAGGGATTACACCGCGACAACAAACACACGTCAGTGAAAAGTGATGCTTTGAAAACACATGATAAAAGGATGAGGGATGCTAAGACATGCGGTGAATCTGCTTTGATTTTTAACCAGCATGTTATCTCATGAAAGTTGTCGTCTTCTTCATAATGCGACTTCAGTTCAAACTCGTGTACAGTCTGAACATGACATTCAGATATTACTTCACTGTAACAATCTAATATAAATTTGCGCGACAGCTCTGTAAATCTTAAATGACATTTTCCCACGGTCAACGGGCGTGCTTATAACTGGGCAGGGGAATCCACAAATACCAATGCCCAATAATCCACCTGTCACCTGAGGGGGATAGGTGTGGTGCTGCGGGGCTAAGGAGGGGATATGTGCAGGCTACCGTGACTTATGTGGACTCATCCAGCCAACACCTCAGTGCCCAGGGGGGTGAGTGGGTGTTTTAGAGGAGCCTGTCTGGGGCCTACGTTTAGAGTTTCCCGGTGCAGAGTGGCTGAACTTTGAAGAGGCAGGTCCAGTAATGAATTAGAGTATTGTCTGCTCGGAGGGAGAAGCCTCTGGGTGGGACATCAGATCAAAGGAGGTCCTGCCTTTATTACTTACAGCGTCAGCTCAGGTATGCATCTGGACAGAGCAGAGGGCAGGCACGCTGACCCTTCAGGAGACTTGGAGTGACTGTCCTGACATATACAGGTGTGTTACAGAAATCTCACGTCAAGGCCGTTTGACAATATCTTATCTGATGAAGTCGCCAAAGCCCATATGTAGGTGATTAAAGCAGTTGCTTTTCCAAACACCAATATCTGGGTCCGTCTATTTCCTGTTAAGTCCCACACAAAGTGACTTGGTGATGTAATGTTTCTGGACAAAGCAACGTAGCACTGTACAGTGGTGTGATTAGCCAGAAAAGAAGATGCAGATAGTAATAGCTATCAGACTAAATTCAAACTCAAATTAACCAAAAACCCAAGCAAAAGATGTCACTTTGGCTACACTGTTACGTTCCAAAATGACCAAGAGCTATGCAGTGTATCATGGACCATATTCGGGGATATATTATATGTATGGATATATTCGTGGCCATTTTCGTCTGTCATCACTGTCAGGGTGTCAAACTCAAATGTTGTATTGATGTGTTCCAGGTTGCAAGTTCAATAAACAGGAAATCTGACAAGGTGTCTTAATTTCCCCGCAAAATAATGGGTGGATGCTAGCTTATTTACGCTTACTGTTAGTGACCAGGTTGGGGTTAGGCATTTAGCTGACTAGCTCAGAATTTCAGCTCAGACATTGTCCAAACTTTTCTTTGGAAGTTATTAGTAATAATGATAACCTTCAGTCCAGCGTGGCACACCCAGCCTCAGTGTATTGCTCTGATGTCACAGAGAAAACCAGTTCTCTCTGAGGTACGCAACGGCTTTGTGCATCATGCCACTCAGCCTTTACAATGCAGAGTCATTGAGGAATGCACTGACCGCTCCTCTCAGGTGGCTCCGCTTCGTCCTGGGGCTTGACCAGCCTCTCGCGGGGTCACTCTCCCATGACATCCTTGTCCTCAGCGTGGAGAGGGAAACAACACACCTCTGCTTTGATGTCAAAGTGGTTGGGCTCGGAGGATGAGGCAATGACGCGAGAGACACAAACACCTGGATGGAGTGGAACCAAACAGGAATGCCACAGCCGACAGTGTAGATGGCGGAGGAGCAGATGTCGGATCTGAAACTTGAATATAGAAGAGCGATCACCACCTGTCCATAAGGTCCCTCTGCAATGGAAACATTGTAGGATGAAACCTTGATGAATTGACAACGAGAGATAAACTAGTTCAGTTACCTCAGCTCACAGTAAGCATGATTAGATGGTATGTTTAACATAGTCAGGAGTCACACACACATCCAAAGACCGGCAGGTGCTGGACCAATAGACGATGAAAAGACGTGAAACATGTAGAAGAAAAAAAAAAAAAAGTCTGCACAGTCTCCATAAGTGAATTTTTAGTATTTTCTGTAAGCATGCTAACTATGGTGGTTAACACAGTAAAGATTATACCAGCGTAGCACCAGCATCTTATTATTGTCATCGTGTCTATGTTAGCATGCTGATTTTAGCAGCCTGAGCTGCCAGAACTACTGTATTCTCCATATGTTTGTCACTCTTTTCAAGCATTGCTAGAACCCATTGTTGGTCCTTCTTAGCCGTGGCATGCCCACCTGCACAGCCAATTTGTCCATTGTCATCTACATACGACATCAATAACAGTCATCACTTAATTTCGTTTCATTCTGTCTAAACGGGGGGTGTTCCCATGGGTGCAAGATACGACTTTGCTGCAAATTCAGGTCAATCTACATGAAAAGAGAATCTGTCAAAATGAAAATATAGTGTGTGTTTTTAAGTACTACCTCGGACCAGGCGAACAGCCAGGTAGACCAATCCATCCTTAAATCTTTGTTTTGATTTGTCATGTCACTCACTTGTTTCTTCCAGACAGAACTGGCTCAAATGTCAAGAGAATCAACTGACAAGCTACTGCAAGGAAGTGTTTACTACTTCTACTCACTTTCCAGTGGGTAAAAATAAATACCATCAAGAAACACCTGACACTGGGAAACACAAGCATGACTCGAATAACTGAGTTAGACGAGACCTGCAATGGTAATTTGACAAGTTGTCTTAATTTCCCCGCAAAATAATGGGTGGATGCTAGCTTATTTATGTTTGCTGTTAGCAACCAGGTTGGGGTTAGGCATTTAGCTGACTAGCTCAGAAATTCTGTTGAGGTGAAGATTTTGAAAGGAGGAGAATGTCGCCTGAAAATAGCTGGCCAATGGCTGACTCATATAAAAAACGCACATCCGGTGAGTAAGACTATGAGTTAGTCATTTAACTCCACAGAATCAAGTGAAAACAAAATACACCTACATTGTCCAAACTTTTCTTTGGAAGTTATTAGTTATTAGTAATAATGATAAGTCCAGCGTGGCAAACCTAGCCTCAGTGTATAGCTCTGATTGCAATAATAAAGTATGAACCCAATGTTATGTATTCACTGTAGATATTTGGCTTAACAATTTATACTTACAGACCTGAATCTTTTGAAAGAATAAAAGGTGCAATATGTAAGAATTGGCTACCTGTCTAGTTCATATTCAAAACAAATAGGGAGCAGCATATCACCAGAGTAACCGCTAAATGCCGGTAACTGTATCTCCCATTAGCTACCCCTGAACCACAGCCGCCCACTTCATGCACTTAAATTTTTTGTTTAAACATAAATTCTTACATATTGCACCTTTAATGTGAGTTTTATAATGCAGTAAATCTTTGCTGAGAGACCAGGAATCAATTTTGATTAACTGTTGGATCAAATCCTTACACCCCTTCTCCCAACCGAGGGGTCCAACACCGCAGACAACCCCCCACGGATGAGAACAGAACATAGTCTCTCTATGTGGTGGATTGCTTTCCTGTGGGAACGGTCCATCTCCAGTTGCCCATTCCTCTTTTCTGTTTCTCACCAGCTGGGATTGTTGCTCAACCACCCAGCCATAATGTCATAATTGTCCTGTTCCTCTGCTCCTCTTCACCCACCAGGACACAAAGCAAAGGCAGCTTAGGGCGGAGTGTGAACAGGGGGGCCCAGGTTAACTGGGTGGGTCCTGGATTATTCCCACACCTGCTGCTCCACTCACCTTGGCACTGTGGTTGACTATCCTGTGCCACAAGGAGGGAACCGAGGTAATGTTCTCTGGTTGGGAATACTGTATTAATCATGCGACTGTGGAAAATTGGTATCCTGTGCAGTCACGACCTTAGTAATGTGTTCATGAAAGTTATCTTCTTCATTGCTAAAAAACATTCAACGGAGGCCTTGCTGCACCATCGTGCACTGAAAGCTCCACAGGTCTCAATTAGGCCTGATGACTTGCCTAAGGGGAGCATGTGTTTAAATCAACCAAGGAAGTTATTGCTGTGGAAGCACAATAATTGATTCCGGGGGCCCCAGAACCACAAAACAATTACTGAATACTTATTTTTGTTTGTCAGCTATGACAACTGGGGTTTCAATAAAGCAGCAGGAGGGGAAAACAAAACTCCTCACATGGGACCAGACGTCACACTGGAACAGCACCCAGCTTCTGTATGCTACAAGGAATTAAATACTTGGAGAATTTTTAATGCAAAACTACAGTTGGATTTTTTCCTATTTTCTATAATTTATCCAAACAATTAATAAAAATAAGAAGTGATTGCTTTACATGAAACATCTTCACTAATTAAACATCCCTTGTGAATGATGTGGAGTCTTGTAAAAACATGAAAACAAAAGTGGGGACACAGGGGATCAGGGAACAGGTGTTCTACATGTATAGCATGTCACCTCATCAGTTGAGGTAAATGAAACCACACCGCCATCTGCCATAGTCACATGTATCACCTCTTGTAGTTGTAGGCACGCTGAGGAAAATGACCTTCTTTAGTAGTGCACACACCATGGGTTGATTATTTTATTTTGGGTTACTGCTGGAATAAGTTTGCATGATTTAGTACGAAAAAAAAACATGCGTTTTCTCAAACTGTTCAGTGCTGCTGCTCTGTATTCCCCCTCTGTCTTAAACGATCTGTTTTAGCTCCTGTTTCTTTAAGGCCAACCTCTTGAATATCCAAGTCTGCTCTGATTGGTCAGCTCACACACGCCTGAGCCAGCACCTCCAACAACAACATAGCAGCTGTGCTGAATCGATTCGTAGTCCCAAAGTAGCCACAAGGCATAAAAGATGTGAATGTGTGACATGGTAACGTAGTGTGATGTGACAAAGTCATGGGGTTAATGGTGAGACTGCTGACAAGGCTTTTCATGTCCAGTGTGGAGCCTCTGTTGAAGTTTTTAACTTTCAAGATTTTTCACATTCACAAGAACATATATAAAACACTGCAGGAAAGGAAAAAAACAGAAAAGCATAATACGTCTACTGCGTGTTTTAACCCAAATGTCTCGTCTTCATCAAAATTTCCTTATAAGCCACTGCAGCTCGTAATGTGGCGGCATCGGCAGTGATGCACTTCCTGTGGGTTTGTCCGCCTGTCTGGCCCACAGAGAGATCTCACGATAAAGGTTTCAACCAGGGCCCTGCTTCTCGCCAGCTGCCTCCTCTGGTCACGTTAACTTGGACCTCATTAGTCATAATCTGGTCCCCTGGGCCAGCTTTGAAAAACCTCTGTACAGAAACGCTCCGAGCGAAATGTTCCTGTTATGTGCCTGACCCCAAAAAACTACAACAGTTATCTGATGGATGGAGCCTTGGCAGTTCTCCTGTTCGAATGAGGCAGAAAGGAAAGTCTCTTTCAGATAACAGCGGTACTTTTGAAAATCCGCATGTGTAGACAAATATGCCCTGTGGTGCACTGTTTCTCTTCTGCTTATGAGAGCTTACCTAATTCATCACCACAAAACCAGCCGAAAGCATGCATCTAAAAACCATATTTATTTGTGGCCGAGCGGCATGAGGAGAGCGTTCTTAAAGAGGCAGTCCGAGAAACTGAGCAAGCAGTGACCCCGGGACAGTAATCTTGGGCTGAGGAATTCAACAAGCTTTAGCAGACGTGACAAACTGGTAGTGATAACGCCAGCAGAATGACTGATCCCGCTCATAGCCAAACATGTAACCTCCTCGTCGGCTGTGTGGGGGCGAGCACTTCAGACACATCCATATTTCAGTGACAGAACGCTCAGGGGCAAAGACAACCCATTTAAATGTAATCTGTTTTTAAAAGCACATGAGGAGGAGCACGGCAGGCCGGTAACGATGGGAAAGCTGTCTTGGAGAGATCTGCCTAGGGAGACTGAAAAATAGAAAGACGAAGAGGAAGGTGAGGCTTCAGTTGACCAGAGCTTAACCCCCATTGCTTTGGTTAAGTCACTTCAGGCAACTAATACATTTTGTTTTCATGTAGCTCACTGCCATGCCGACACTTCCCCAGTGCCCTGAGCTCCCAGGCCAGACCGCTAGCTGCCCAGCTAACTGAGCTCACTAGCTAATGGCAGCAGGTGGCAAAATCTAACATATATGCACCTTTAAGAGGTTAAATACTGTATTGACTAACTCTTTCCTCAGGTCGCTCAAGTTTTCCATGCTTATTTACTGTCATTGTCATGCAGTTCTATGGTGAGAAGGCCCCAAAGGCCACGAGGGCCCGAAATGGCTCAGGGGGTTCACCTTCTATTGTTTCCCCGTAAGATTTAAAAACCACTCTGTTTTGTCGTCTTTCCCCCTCACCGCTACCTTTCTCCAGTACGCACTCGCCGCAGAGCCAGGAGGAATGCTGTATTTAGTCTGGTCAACAATGAAAACAAAAAAAAATCAACAAAAGCTAAAGTGCCAAACCCGACCAGGTTACCTCCCCTGGACTTACAATGCCCCTGCTTACCTCAACCCTTCAGCCCAACCCTTGCCCCCCTGCCAAGCCAAGAATGCTGGAGGACAGTGACCTTTTCACCCAAGAGTCCCACCTTGGTTTCTCAGGAAGATTAGGAGGTGGTAGAGGAACTGGGAGTGCCCGATGGAGCTCGCTGTATATCCCAGTTGGAGGGGATTCCAGTTTTTCTGGAGCAGGACCAGACACTGGGTTTGGAAAACTCGGGTCTTAAATTTCATGCTGTATTGCAACAACCTTGTGCGCTTTTTATGCTCCACTGGTTTGGCTATTATTCAACAATGTGAAACCAATGCAACTGCACCACAGCAGTTTTCTATTAACTGAGCCGTCCATTATGAATAACCGAGCGCAGCCTCATTAAAGGCGCTTCTCCTCAGTGGTAGCAGACTGTTAGCAAACATTAAAGTGTGATTGGTGATTTTATGAGCCCCGCTTTCAAACTTGGTTTCCGTTGACTTCCGTGTTGTTGTTGGAGCGCTGCCCGAAACCGCTGCTCCAGCCGCCTGCAAGGCTCCCGAGAGAACAGAACCACGGGGAGCGCCATCAGGTGTGTTCATCATGCTTAGGTGCTCATCAGGTGGTCTGGTGATCGACAGCAGCTGTCTGGGTGGTTACAGTGGCCCAGCAACTGCTGATACCACATGGCCTCCACTGATTACAAAGGGAGCATGACATCATAACTGAGGCCTTTAGAGACAGCGTGCTGTAGATGATCATTAACACGCTAAAAAATAACACAGAAAAAATGCACTTTTTCTGTTGTGTTATTAGAAGTATAGACCTTGTTTTCTTTCACGCTAGTGTTGAGGCTCAAGGGATGTCTGTGCTTATCACTCTGATCCATTCTGAATATCTCAACAGCTGTTGGATGGACTGAAATGGAATTTTGTACACAAATTCATGGGAATTATCCCTGACAACTCCTACTGACTTTGGCAATCCACTGGCTTTTTCTCAGACATCAACATGAGGTTGCCATTTGTGGTTTTGAAATATTGCACAACAATTGGATGGATTGGAATCAAGTTTTTGTACAGATACTAATTCCCTCCTCAGAATGAATTGTATTAACTTTGCTGCTCGTCAGGTCAAAATTTCAGGATGTTCAGTCTTTGGCCAAATAAAACTAATGAGGTTTCCATCTGTGTAACCTAGGCTCAGACGTTAGGATGCTAACATCCTCGGTTTCCACATGTGAGAAAAAGGCGGTCGCATATGAAGACCATTCACATGTGTAAATGGAAAAATTATTAGGCAGAAACTTTCATTCATTCAAATGTCATATCACTTTTGAAATTGTCCAGTGCACATGTGGCATTGTTTTATTTGTTGTTTGATGTTCACATGTTTATGGGAAAATAACCAGTCCCATGTGAAAATGTGGAAATTCACACGTGAAGAATGAAAACGAGAGCCATGTGGAAATTCTAATGTGAGAAAAAGCAACTGCGTATATGAACGTATGGAATTCACATGTGAACATGTAAAATTCACATGTAGTCATGTACATCACATGTACAGTTCATGTGACATTTTTGTTCTTCTCACAAGTTAAAATCTTAGTTCACATGTTTAAATATTCATTTCACATATGACATTGTGATTTTCACATGCAAAAATAGCTCATTTAAATGTGACATTTTCATAAGGGCAAGTTAGTGAACACAATAGACATATTTCCTGAACATTAGCATGTTAGCATCGTCATTGTGACCATGTTACCTTATTGAACCGCTGTACTGAGGTACATACTCACAGAGCGACTGGAAATGCTGTGGACTGTATTTTATCCATATGTTTATGCTTCTTTTGCAAAGACGTTTCCTTATTGCGACGAAAAGCCTCTTTACTGCAGGTCAGTGATCAAATACACCATCATCATATTATCAAAATAAACAAATAATGTCCAGAGGAGCAACACAAATGTCTGAACACAAACAGCAAAAGAGGGGTGTAATGAAACCTACTGTACATCTGCATGGCACACTTCAGAATTACCTCAACCATGTAGAGTCACACCATGTTCCACAAGAGTGAAAAGACAAACAACAGCAATAGTGGCAAGCAAAGCTCCTGGTGTGCTCCACATACTACATCTCTGCAGCAGCTGGGTGTTACCTCCGCAGACCAAACCAAATAGAAAAAGCAGAGTTTTCCACTATTAAAGCTTTCACAAAGCAGAAAGTCTGAGATTCCAACGCAAAGATTAAAGACTAGTCCACTTCTTGCAGTCCTGATAACCCAGATTAGCTGCCATTACTGCAAAGTGTTACCAGATGCTGCCACGACATGATCATTAGTCTCCAGGTTATCAAATCTTTGTTCTTTAGTTTCTTTATATCACATTTT
Source organism: Spondyliosoma cantharus (assembly GCA_900302685.1). NCBI lineage: Eukaryota > Metazoa > Chordata > Actinopteri > Spariformes > Sparidae > Spondyliosoma > Spondyliosoma cantharus. The sequence goes on along the minus strand of OMLP01002813.1, from coordinate 25,574 downwards.
CCTCATGTCCTATTAGATCCAGTTGATATCAGCTTGGTCTGAAGGTACAAAATAGGCAGTGTGACAAACACGAACAGATCCTACGTCCCTCAAATAATACTTACATGCACAAATATTTAAAGGACCGGAGTTTGTACTTTAAGGATTTTATCTATAATAGAGGCTCTTGTTTCTGTTGAGCTGACGGGTAGCTGGGTGGTGGTAGTGCCTGAGGATTAACAGAGGTGTGAAAGGGTAATACCTAGCCTCAAGCTTCATTTCAAGCTCCAAATGCAGCCACCTCAGACTGTCAGGAAAGAGGAAACCAAACTAGACGACTGACTAGAAATATTCAGACATACTTACTGTTGTTGCTTTTCTGGCATTGTAAAGGAAGTTTCACAAGATTGTATCCATTTCAACAACTGTGCTAAATCTAATCACATTTACCATCTGTGTACATTAGCACTGTTTAAACTCAGGACACTGTCTCTGATTTCCATGTGTTATTGTGGTCCATATACGGTGTGTCTTGGGAGAGTACACATATAGGGTTAGGCAAAAACTTGAAATAATATGCTCTTTATTCAAAACAAAAAACAAATAAAAACACAGCAATAACTAAAGTAAACTAATAAGATGTAGTAAAACACAACACACACACAACAACACATTTGAGCAGGTAGGAGCTTCTAAGCCCGCCCTAGAACCTAAAACAGCCAGAGATTGATCGTGTAGACAAGTGACCCACTCTCTCTTCTTTCTCCTGTCTCCTGAGCCACTTAAACGCCCGCCTCCGGTCGATAGAGGCAATGTAGTGTAGCCAATGAGATTTAAAATCCAGTTATATAGTTTAGAGCAGTTTTTAAAGCCATAAACTTGGAAATTGTGCAAGTTTATGTAGTTTTATGTGTTTTGCTCTTTGAATTGGTTGTTTTTTTTGCTATTGCTAATATGCACAAAGTTAGTGTAAATAAGGAAATAAAGAAAACTGTATGAGTTTGTGCCCCTTTTAGGTGTTAAGTGTCCAGTTTCAGTGCATATGTTATTGAATTTGAACTGGGACCATATAAGACTATGGACCCAGTGTGTTTTCCTGCTAATAAGGGCAGTTACAGGTCATCTGCAGGCATATTTTTGTATTAAATGAATTATGCGAGAAAAATAAATAAATAATTCAGTGTCTTCAAACTCCTATAGATTAATGCCAGAAGCACATACAGAGCTTCTGACATCTCAGGGGAAAAAAGCAGCTTATAACCTTTCAAAAACCAAACCCAGGCCTAGACTCCAAACTGACACAGAATTCGTCCTTTTCTTAGTCACTGTGTAGAAGTTAGTATTACTCAGATTAGTGCATGTTTACCTGTCAAATGAATCAAACCATGTATCAAATAACAGTATTAATCCAGGTATTCACTTCCTGTGTGCTACCACACTGCAGCCAGTGGTTCAGATTTCTGGACCAACGACCCGGATTAGTATCAGGTTCAACACCATTTAGCCACTATATTTTTTTGCAAGTAACAAGTAATTATACAGTGTTTACTGACCCACAGTGTAAGCCTCATTATGCTAATGAATTGCCAGTCATAATCAATATTTCTTAAACTTGCCAGATCCAAGTCACTCTCATGTTTTGGCTTTTCCTTCGGATACTGACCATGAATAGGTCTGTCTTTGACTTCCCCTTTGACGTTTCCAAAGTAATTTATTTGCTCAGGAAACATAAAATCACATCATAACTACCTAACAGGACTGACAAGCATAATGCATTGCTCTCCTGTGAATATCTATTTTCCCCCCACTGAGTGATTAATTTCTGTAGGAAGGTGCAGGTTTGTGTGCATCTAGGTGCGGCGGAAACCCAATCCATCAGGGCAGAGCGAGGCGGGTGGGCCTGCGCTGTCTGACATTATCCAGACACCATCATGTTGGCTTCGGCTTCGCTGCTGACACACGTGTTGTCGGCAGCACAAGCTGGCATTGAGGGACAAGAGAGCAGAGATAAACAAGTGGCTGCAAACGCAAAAGTGTTGCACTAAAAGAGCTGGTTTGTTGTCGAACAGTAAGTTAGAGGAACTACATCAACACATAAATACTGGTATGTATTGTCACACAATGCAATGTCTCTAAGTCAGTGGAAATGGACTGCTTAACTTTGCCATGTAACTAAGAATATTGGATTTAACAAACAAATGTTACATTTTTACATTTTTGATCAAAAGGCATGACAGAGTACCATCATGGCAGACAAAACAGAGAGTGAAGAAAAAAAAACCTCTCACTTTCCAATCAGAAAATAAATGTAGACACAGAGCTTGGGGTGAAACGGTTTTGAAATTAAAAAACAGTTTATATCACTAACATTATAAAACTTGAACGTGAAGCTTACCAAATAAAATAAGTTTTATCTTACTAAACGAGCCAATTCTCCCTTTAAGAGGTTGTGAATAATCACTACTACTACTGTGATATTTAACGAGTCAGAACCCAGCAATAACAATGTGACTAAAATGGAAGAGACACCTGTACACACAAACCCTTTGCACTTGTGAGTCAGCCTCATGCTTCCTCTCAGACTGTCTGATTGTGTTACTGTTTCTGAACTGCCTTCATCTCCTGTTGGCTAATTAGCTCAAGGCTCAGTTAGCCGCAGAGCCAATGACCAAGACCTCGAATGGGGTGTCACCATGGCACCCGGAGTCAGCTCAACTGGGTGCAGCAGAGAATGAACACGGCTGGACACCGAAGTGGGACTGAATGAAGCCAGCACGATGACGGTGGTCAGTTCGACAACAGGGGATACAACACAGAGGTGATTTACAGCTCTGTCCAGAATATTCTTAATCGCTGAATTGAGGACCTATTTTCAACCAAACCCCATGGTCAGACTCAGTTTGTGATGTAACAAGACAATACAACTAGTCTCAGTTCGGTAAAGACAGAAACTTGAATTCAGAAGTTGTACATTGTATTTTTAAGGAAATAAATGAAAGAGATGTTTTACACTAAAACTCTGTCTATTTCTTATACATTTCTCTTTTAATATAATGTCAATACATTTCGTTTCACTTTGGGATAAGCTCACTAACAGATCTTTAATCGTCTCATCAAATGTCTGCAGCGCCTCAACACATTCAAAGACTACACAGGAGCGCGTACTCTCTTTGTCCAGGCCCATCTGCTAATCCACACAACCAGCTTCCTACTGCAATCAAACCTTTGTAAACTTAACAGCTTCAGCAAGATGGCCTCCTCTGCTGCTTTATTTCAACCCCGCTCTGACCACAAATAGGTCTAAATCGACCCAATTACTTACTGCTTCCTTAAATGCTGGAACCAGATTTACTGATACTTGCCAGCAATGACTCTGATTACTATCTGTTTCATCTGTTGTCTTCTTGTGTATCCTGCGAAGTGACAGTTAGTGTGGCACATTACGTAAACACAGCAGCAGTGATAGAAATCATAGCCCTGAAATGGACTTCCATTACAAATTCCCTGCAAATAGAGGGTTTCATGCCCATATTAAATCTAATCATCTAATTTTTTTGATCATTACATTTTTTCCCACCAAATTTTACTTTTACACTTTTGAAACATAACAGCAGATCTTTCAATTAGCACACACTCAAAGTGTCACCCTGCTGCACTACACAAACAGGAAAAACCACTGAGAGACAGCAAAGGTGACAGATGAGACTCTCCTCTCTGAGTGGGTTAGCATATGGTAACAATCAGGGAAAGTGAGGGTCTGCTGGCCCAACAGTAATTAGCAGACGGCCTCATGTTCATGTTTCTTTTAATAGCTCAACACGGCCCAGTGTGGACTAAAAATAAACAGGGCAATTATGGGCGGCAAGGAAGGGCATCATTTGAGGGGCCTAACCTTTGAACCCAGGTCAGAACCCATATAGAAGAGTCCATGTGGACCACCTGCACCCCTCTGGGCCACTGGGGAAAGGAGCCATGTAGTGTTTATGTTAGGGGTCAGGCACAGAGGTAGCCCATTGTAGGGTAAACTACATGTGTGAGTAAATACTGTCTATTTATATCATAAGAGGAGTCTAAAGATTTGCCGTGTTTTGGAACCAAGATGCAAGCAGTTGAACCAGCTGTTTGTATGTTCAAATTTAGAGGCCTAGAGATCTATGCATAGCTCCACTGAAACTAGTGTGCACAAACACCGGTTTGGTCAGAGATTTGAGTGTTTTATGCTAATCACAGCTAATATAGCCTCAACCAGAGATGAGAAGCAGGATACAGAGGTCTTGTAAGCACTCTTCTTTCTAACTCCATACCAACATATCTCTCTTTTTTTCAAACTTGTTGTCTTGAGCCCTCAAAGAAACTGACGCAAGTGACATCAAACACCCGTAATTGGACGGTTTATCTGATACCGCCATTTTGAGTTAATGTTGTTCCGGACCATCATTTCAACTTATGTCACAACAAGGAAGACCACATCCGTAGCATTGTTCAAGTGGGTTACGCATAATACTAACTTGCCCAAGTTCCCCCTTTTTCTGCTGTTTGGTTAGGTTTAGCACACTAAATACTTGGTTAGGTTTAGAGAACTAGAATATTTGTTTGGATTTAGGGAACTAAAGTAATTGCTTGGATTTAGGGAACTAAAATACTTGGTTATGTTTTGGCAACAAAAGTACTTGGCAATGGAAACACATGGGTTGGATTTCCAGCTTTATGTATAGTTGGTGCAACCCAGTCGAGTGCTGTGTGTGATATGGAACTTCAATTTCCCCGAGGGAACCTCCCAAAGGGATTAATAAAGTTGTGTCTAAGTCTAAGAAATCAAAGTCTTATGTGGCTCAGCAGAGGTTTTCCAAAACATTTAGTTGCTTTCGGTGAAGTAAGACCGGATCATGCCCCAAATGTTTCATGCAAAACTCTTGATGCGGAGCATAGAGATGTTTAATTCCCATCCCCCCAACCCACCCACAAATGTGTTTTGTCTAAATGACCATGTGTTTGAGGGGAAATCAAAGTCCCCAGCTTCAGCATGGATCTGTTTCTCTGCACTGGCTAGTAGTCCAGCACAGATGTTCACATCAGCCCAAGAACAACAAGAAAAGCTTTTCACACCTGGCAACTCTCAAACAGAACTTGGCACCAAAGAACCTGCAAGGTTGTCCCAGATTGACCTTTCACCTCTTGTGATGTCAATGATCTTCTCGACCAATTAGACGCTGGAAGCTGCCCTTGGACTCGCCTGGCCTCAGACACAAAGACAAATGATTCTATCAGATTAAATGTTTTTTAATGGCAGACAGAGAGGCCAAATGTGGGTCTTTCACAAGAGGCCATATGTGCATTTCTATGGTTATCATTCCAAATGAGGCTCATTTGTAACCAATATGTGAATGAAAGGCTAAGCTCTGGCAGACATGTGGGGGGAAAATGTCTTGTTTGTTACGTCAGGGACAACACACAAAAAACAACAGTGTAACAATTTATTTCCTTATGTCAATATCACTCCATCATCATCGTGTTCTCAGATTTGATTGACTATGAGAATAACTGGCAGGTGGTAACAACATGGAATCATATTATGTAGCTTTGCATATGAAGCGGATTATGTGCAATATGTTCTGACCTCAAGCTGCCAAAAGAAACAGCAAGAGCAAGCCACACATCCAGAGGCCATGCTATTTTTAAACCCACATTTGGACTTGGCACTCTGTGCCTACCACAGCAAAGGCTGCTGGAGCCATCATTGAACCCAACACAAAGACATTGTCCATGAGACGAGAGCTTCAAAGAAACAACAAGGTCAAGTGTTGTATTTTTACTTTTGGGTTCTGGGCCACACTATAAGGCAAGCCGGACCTCATGTAATGGTATGTCTTGATGATTTTCCACATATACATGCACAGACCTATGATCACTCAGCCATCATCCTTTCATTCAGAGAGCTGGTTGTGGGGTCCTTCACCTGGCCATTGGGTGACCTGGTCATTCCTCCTGCCCCCTGTCAGTGGATTATACCCCACCCCCAAGAGAAGAAAGACTCCTGCACCACTTATGAAGCGTTTGTTCTTCCTGTCAGCCTTCAATTGAGGATAATTGTCTCTTTCAGATCTTGAGGGCCTGTGATCTGCCATCCATTGAGCCCAAAAAGAGGTTATGTTTCACCTCAGGTTGGGGAGTGGGGGGCAAAGATCATCCAAGATTCAGCAAGGAATGCCTTGATACTGATGTAAACACCGATTTTACATCAAAAGGTTGATCGTCGATTTATAAAAGGAGCAGTCATAGGAGGTTGTGTGTACTGTGCAAAGACTGATCAGGGCATCCCATCACCCTGGGGGCAATAGATAATGTATTTGGGACAAACAGATATCTTCCCTGTAGGCCTCATACATGAAAGACAGTGGTACTAGTTACTATTGCTGCCTGGCTACTGGGTTACAAACCTGTGAAAGTGTTGACAAGCTCAAGTCTGAGCAGAAGCAATTAACTTTGTATCTAAGAACACATACTGTATATATTTTGTCCCTGATAATGCTACATCACCAAGAAATATTGACTGTAAACTAGTGGCCAGAGCCACCATTACATCATGGTCAAAGAGGTTATATGGAGGTAGAACTGAAGTGACATAGTCAGATAAACAAGCCCACCCAGCTGGAAGCTACCAAGCAATCTAAGATTAATATGGTATCCATGGGTTTGCCTGTGTTTGTGCTCAGTTTTTCCTCTGACCTAAGTCAGCACTCAGTCTTTAGTTTTTGTCATCTTCAGTATTAATAAAATAAGAAATAATGATCGTACATTAAAGTGGACTGCGGCACTTCCACAGCTCTTTGCTGTAGACAGGGAGACAACACAAAAATGGCTGTAAGATCAAGATTAGTGACTGGATTTAAGCCTAGCAGACAGCTTGCAGCTAGCTGTCACTCAAAGCGCCCTTTATGCGTTATGCAAACGTTACATCCTAATACAATGTATACAATAAATACATAAAACTTGAACACTGCAAAGTTGTTGAGAGTTGAGTTGAGAAAAAACTGGGGTCCTACTGGGATTGATTCGCTTTCAGGGCCAGCCTCAAGTGGACATTCTGATGAAATGCAGATTTTGGGACTTCCGCGTCACCCATATTTTTCAGCCCCGGAAGTTGCCCGTTTTGTTGAAATCTGCTGGAGGAGGGTTAGTTGGAAGTTAGCTGTTAACAGCCAGTGGGCAGCAGAGTCATGCATGGCTAAGGGAGCTAACAGCTACAGAGCTAGTAGCTTACAGCCAATGGAGCTAATAGAGGTAACAGCTAAACACATAGCAGGGCTGAGAGCTGTGAACTGCAGTTTAATGTGACAACACAACAATCTTACAGTGAATTGCTATACTAAAATACTTCAGTTCTGTACAATTTGGAGTTAATAGTACACCGAATGCTAATCCTTTTAACTAACAACTATGGATGATGATAACAAAGCAAGGACACAACATTTACATTTTTAGTTTACATTCTGTTCGGGATGGGCGAATAGGTTTTTCTTAGAGGGGTTCTAGGACGGTGGTGAAAAATGTTAGTCTGGATCTCTGAGTGCATCCGAGGTACTCAAGACCTTATATATGAGCTTAAGAATAAGATGATTCAATAAGGAATTCTGGTTTGTGTGAGGTTTCTGGTTTTTCTCTTTCTCTCTCTCTTTTTCTTTCTGGCACAGACGCGACCATACACATGCACGCACACATACTTCTTCATCCCCTGTGGTACTTCCTCAACCCACACATGCAGCACAAAAATGCTCTGCATAGTAACAAGCTCTGGCTCAAATTTGCATAACACATCCAGTGCCGCTGACATCAGAGAGGGTTTCCTCCTCTCGCTGCCTTTGCTCTTCCCTGCGACACCTGCAGCTGGTCGGGTCACACAATCAACTCCCAATGGCAACAGCTGTGCTCCAGCAAGAGCATCATGTGGGAAATTAGCATAAGCTGAGCCTCACAACTGGCCGCCGCGTCTGGTTATTCTCAAATCATACGTGCACCCCCACAACACATAAACACATCACCCCTCCTTCCTCCCGCTCTATCTCTCTATCTTCCCATGTCTGTCACACACACACACACACACACACACACACACACACACACACAGTCTGAATTGTGGGTCAGTGCCTCATGTGGTGACAATGTGTGCGCTGTGCTGCACTGGTGGTGGAGGCAGCAGTCAGTCTGTAAAAAGAGGAAGTGGTGCTGTATGCCCCGGAGGAGTAGGGTCCCGGGGAAGAATGTTTATCCTGTCCACCGCCTTTGATCTTTTACTGTTAATCACTTCCTGCACACTGTATATGAACTAAGCAGCTTTGCTTTGCAGTGACAACGGGAGAGGAAGAGGAGGGGCAGCCATTTTGGATTTTTCTAAACAGAGAAAGAAGGGAGGTCTAACGAGCAGAATCATGCTCTCTCTCAATGAACATTCTGACCACTGTGAACAAATATATGGAAGCTCAGAGCTGCCTAATTGTCATTTGACATGGAATAGAATTGGACGCATTGTGTGGGACTTCCAGGAACAGCGAGCGCAGACACTTACAGTAAAGCTGCCATGCTCGAGACTTATGAGGCCCTAATGTGCATCCAACACACCATGTGGTTTGAGTGGCGGTGACAGTCTGTGGCCGTTATAATTCAAAGTCTCCAACCCTCAATGCCACTGATCACACGAGCGGAGACTCAGAAGTTCTCTCACGTCCAGACTGCTTGTCTGGGGTTTTTTTTGCTTTCCATTTTGCAGTCTCTCTGTCTCGCTTTCGCGGATTTGCGCACCACCCCGGCTGTAGGACCCCATGCAGCACACACCTAACCCCTGCACATTCTAAACCCCCCTGAGCATCTGAGAGCATTTATACGACTCTGGAATTCAGAGACGCTAAAGCCCACACCTGGCAGCTGAAATTTTAGATCTCCAATCCAAGGACATTCGGACTTAAAGAAGACAGGGCCTGACCTATACCCCAAACCCCTGTATGGTGAGCGGTGTGCATGCAGGAAACACACACACACACACACACACACACACACACACACACACAGACAAAAGTCAATGACAGTTTGAATAGTACCAGTGGGCGGGATGCATCGATGAAAGACAAAGCACGAAAGCTTTTGTCTCCGAGTGATCGCCTTGAATTAGACCTGCTGCTGTAGATCACATGTGTCATGAGCTGCTTTGACAAAAACAATATTGAGATGAGGAGACAGGCGGGGAAAGGATTTGGTGAGATATTTTGCTTCTATTCATTTTGAATTGTGTGTGTCGAGTTGTGTGCCTGCGTGTGTGTGCATGTGTGTGTGTGTGCATCTGTGTGTGCGTGTGTCAGGAGCTTTGTCTTAAAGGTCTCTCCTATCAGTCATTCAGCGATGCCCTGCAGCCTGTTCTGAAGCATGCATCCTGCTTGAGTAGGGCCCTCCTCTCTCACACACTTACCAGAACTATGCAGCGTGCTCACGCACACTCCAGTAAATAACCAAAGCAGATTCACAGTAAGGAAGGGTCATTGTTGCTTTGCCATGGTTTCAGTGTTGTGCATTTAGAGTAGTCAGGTAACGACCGTGCTAATGCAGCAATGGTTTAGTTCTGTTGCGCGAATACAAACTTCCCTATTAATGGTTTAATGGCTCTCTGAGCTTAAAACTACAGAGATGCCGCCAAAGAGAAATAAGGCATCAAAAGTATTCCTTAGAGTTTCCAATAACCGCATGAACCACATACCAAAGCCTTACCCAACATGTGAATTTACTGTCCTTAGCCGCTCCTCTGACTCACTTTGTTTAAGTGCGAGGTTCTCGTCTGTGTGTTTTCCTGTGACTGTGCAAGTGCGTGTGTGCGCACCTATCTATGACAGGGCTTGCGTGACTAGTGTGGAGTGTGAGCAGAGAGTGGAAAGGTTCCTCTCTCGCCTGAGGGGAATAGCAGTGTGTTGTGTGCATCAAACCACTTTTAATCCCACAGAAACTTTTAAAAGGCCATGTAAAACAGCAAGCCCCTCAGGTAGCTGCTGCACAGCACAGACAGGACATTAACATAATGTGAACATGCGTGAACACCGTAGTTCCCACAAAGCTTTTGTGCCGCCATGTGAAAGAAGTGACAGCTATAAACATTATCCCTCCTAGATTTAACGGATGCAACATATTTATCTAATTCTGCTTTCTGTGTTTGCAAGTTGAGTTTTAGATGTTTAAAGGGGAACTATGTCGTTTTGGAGAAGGAATTAAAACTCAGGTTTTTAATATTTACAATATTAGTGAGGTAATAAAACAAACTCAGACATAATTATCTTTTCCATAAATGAATAAAAAAGCTGTTCTAAGAGGAAAATAAGGTCCCAAGAGCACTGTTTGAAGCCAGAAAGGTGGCAGGGTCCGCCAAATATAAACAAAGTAAAACAGTGTGAAATTGTGTTGTCTTTTAAGGTCAGTTTGTTTATTCAGTTTATTCAGTCATAGAGCAAATAGAGTTTGTTAATTTAGTTTGTTTAGACATTAAAAAAATAAATCAGTCAATGAAGATCTGAAAACTTCCTCCCCAAGACTAGATACTGCTCCTTTAAAAGGAAGACTTTGCGTGCAACTCCAGGAGTCTGCCTCTCTACTCATCACAACAGGTTTCAGCAGCCGTCTGGTGCAGTTGAGGTGAGTCAGACCGTGCTGAGCAGGGTGACTCACCGCCTGTCATCTCTCCTACAAAACATTATTTATTATCTCAACCAGTATTTATTTAGCGAAACTTACCCAAGCGTGCTCGCTCTTTCCTTGCTGCTGCACATTTGACACAGTTACACAAATTCACACCTAGAGGCTGCCCTGTACAACCACAGTCATCAACAGTCGGCTGCAGAACAGCTTCACTGAAGCAGCTGGGGGTTAAGTGTCCTGCACCATGAAGACTTTTTGTTATGAAAAGGAGGGAGCTGCAGGAAATTTTAACCGGGCTGACTTCCAAATACTGTGTGCTGTTGTCACTACGGTTAAAAGCAGAGGAGTGATAATGATGATGATTTCAATAGAATTGAAATGACGCAGGTATCAGTTCAAATGTCTTAATTAAAGCGGTTGCGATTTATTGCTCTAACATCAAATAAACATAGTACAGGACAGGAAATGGATTTCTCAAATAACCTATCACTCTGCCCCTAGAAAAAAACAATACATATACTATCAGGTGTAAACAGACACTTTTTCACAACATCTGGGGTCCTTTATATGTTATCTTGAAATAACAGTCTTAGTCCGTATGATGGACGCACCTGGATGGATACTTTAAGTAGCACTCTGCAATGTCCAAATTTGTTCAAGACATTTTTAACATTTGTACTGAGAGTGAATCACCATAATATGATCCTCAATGAAACCCCAAGTTATTTTTTTGTGAGTGTGTGTTAAGTCTTACAATAAAAATACTCCTGTTAACCAAGTAAAATTCCAAAATTAAAAAAAGAAAGAAGAAGAATTGACTTGGAGCAAAAATGAATAATTTGATTCATTTTTTCAATCCATCTCTTACAAAAATGTGTATATATGTGACATGAATGTTTTGCATGTGAAATTCAAATTAACAGCTGAAAAGAAAAATGTCACATGAGAACAGGAAATTTCCTCCAGTGATCCGCTTTTGTTTACACATTAAACAAAGTTCCCACATCAGAAATTTATGTTCAGTTTGGAATTTTTCCAAATGTGGAACCATTTTGCTTTTTAACATGTGATTTTTTCACATGCAATTGGCATTTTTTTCACATATGAGATAAACATTTCCACATACACTCTTGGCTTTTTTAAACATGTGGATTTGAATTTCCACATGCTCCACAGGTTTAACTGCTACGTTTCTGCTCCAAGATCTGAAGAGGCTTGAGTCCACATGCTTGACTGAACAGACTGCAGAACAATATTTTGTTCCTCACTCTGTCAAACTATTAAATCAAAATTTCGGTTCTGCTTTGTAATAGCTGATGTAATATGCTGTGTTGTTTGGTTAAATTGTGTGTTTTGTTATTTATGAGAACGAGTGTACATCCTGGCACTGGATACAAATTTCAGACGAATTAGAAAACGTCTTTGAGAATTAATTAGTGCCACATTTTCGTCCCATCTTTGGTGCTAAGTGTTTGCGGTGTGTCTGTGCTGCCGTTCCCCGGGGGATCACTTGTTAATCAAAGAGTGCGGGCACAACTGTGGTGTCTCTTTTTTGATTTTCTGTTAATGTTGTTTGCGTTTCTTTTATTTGTCTGTTCAGGGATGGCAGATGTTGCTGCTCACGCTAAGTTCTTTTATGCGCTCCAAACAAACCACTGAAAAAGCAGAGTGAAAATTACTGAGCAAAGAGAATGGACGCCATGTTGGTTCAACAAACGCAGGCTATTTATTATATTTATTTGAATTAGTCCAGCATGAACAGTATTAATGTGTACTCAATGAAGAGAACAGTTTAACATAGAGAAGTTGACAAAGGTGGAGTACAGGTAGCCACAAGACAATCGGATGGGACGGGAATAGGGGGTGTCACAGAGATGGAGGAGCTGAAAGAGGGTGGGATGGATGAAGGGAGGCACCCTGCTGGTTCCCAGTCTGAGTGACAGAGTGACAGGTGGAGGGGGCTGGCCCCAAATGTGTGTGTGTGTGTGTGTGTGTGTGTGTGTGTGTGTGTGTGTGTGTGCGCACGCGTGTGTGTGTGTGTGTGTGTGTGTGTGTGTGTGTGTGTGTGTGTGTGTGTCTGCGTGCGAGTGCAAGCAAATGCGAACAGGGCCTTGGGGACGGGGGTTCACCTGTTCAACTCATGTCCTGACAGGTAGGACCCCCTCCCCCATCTCTGCCAAAGGACCTAACTCCCCCTCATATCCTCAGCCCAAACACCGCCACCCAGGGCCCCACGTCGCCCCTGATAGTTTCTTTTATTCCATCTCAGGGTTCAATCTGGTCGGTGCAGCCCCCTTACGCTCTCGTCCGTGGGCGGATGTGTGGCAGCTTAAAGATTCCCATCTGCTGTCCTTGACTTGGTGCCAGAGGAGCTGGGAATGGCCGTCTCCGATGCAGGAAGAAGTGGGAACTGTTGAGGCTTTGCTTCCTGGTCGATTTCTACGCTCAGGGTTAGAGCGCATCACATGATATTTGTGTTGGTAGCAGTGGGGAGGAATGATAATGACCTGTCTTTTATTGTTTTGACAATCCAGACTTTTAATGAGATCGGTCGGGGTCTTTTCTTAAGCGTCATTACACTCAGCCTTCCCTTTTCCATTGATAGAGATTTTTCATGTTTCAGATGAGTTTTGAAAACGCCACACCACCTCTTTAGCTTTGATTTGTATTTCCGGAAAAGTAAAGTTAGATTACATTTGGTTTGGTTTGGTTTGGTTTGGGTGGTTGAGGTTATGGTGAGGTTTCGGACCTGGTTTCACTTTCCTTCCTGCGACTCACCACCCCGGCTGGGCCCACACAGCCTGCTTCTTTTTCAATTTATATCGGATTGAGAAGTGGACGTTTACCTCCATGCAAGAAAAATGAGAAATTCTTATGAGCTCAGGTTACAATTAGCTAATAAAGAAGTTTCTTGAGGTCCGGTTTGCTTGTGTTTTTTGTTCCTCATCCCTCAAACTGACTTTTCATCCATTATTGGTATGTCACAGTACAAATACAACAACTTCTGACCTTCATTCCCAACATTTTAACTCAAATATCTGTACTACCTCCTCCATCCATTTTCAAAACAGGCTCGTCACTTCAGTTATCGTGCGTTTGAGGGAAATAATAAATCATTTTCATTTTTACATCATTGCACGCTGCCCTGCCAGAGTTGCAAGACTGATTTCAAGAAGCAGCGAGACGAGGTTACGTAAGAGATGTAACAAGATGGAAACAGACAGCAAGGGAGACTTGAATGGGGAGAAAAGGCGTGCAGGGACAAAGTTGAAGTCGTACTTTTTACCTTCAGCGCCTGTACTTTTCTTTGACTTAGTTGAACCAGGTCCTTCACATTCTTTACACAAGTATCTGTACTTCTGCTTGAGTAGAGAATGTGTACTTTTACCACCTCTGCATACGGACACAAAGCCAGTATAAATAACCTACTCTTTCATATGATCTTGCTGCCACTCAATCATGTTGTTCTATGTGTTTCAGTGTTTGTGAACACCCCCCCCCCCAAGAGACAGGGAAGTGGTGGCCTGGTGCCAGTAAACACAGAGCTTTTGTTTGTGGGAATCGGCCTCAGGTGCAGTTGACCCCTGACCTTTGAGCCTGCAGGTTGAACAAAGGGCCATTAAGTAGTACTGGGCATGTCTCCACTCCAGAACGACTGAGACAGAGAGGTTTACAAAGGGTCAGGATGTGGACATGCGGAGTATACTTTCTGAGTGTTTAAAAGAAAACAAACAACACCATACACATCCACACTCACAATCTGGCAATTTGTTTTGTTTTAAAATCATGCAAAAAAAAAAAAGAAAAATCCACAAAGCTCTGTCTCTGATTCCTAACATTAATCTGGCGTTTCTGAGGGGACAGCCACCCATCAAACGGGCGCCGACAACCGCCGTCGACACTTGTGAATCCAGACCAGGTCACTTCATCATCATCTGATCAGTGGAACAAGGTCCCCTTGGAGGTTTCCCCTTGTCCCCCTGTCACTGCTATAACAAAGTAGAAACAGGGGCTCGTCCTCTGGGCTACGGCTGGTGACAGGTAGGTCCCTCAGATTCAGCAGCAACATACAATGCCCCCAGTCACTCGGTGGGACCCCGAGGGTTAACAATGGGGGTCACTCAGACTGAAAAAGTTGGGATGTGCGTGCCTTCCCCTTACGAAAATGTCACAGGAAGTTTGCCTTTTCATGTGTGGAAATCACAATTTCAAATGTGAGTTGAAAAGCCTCACATGTGAACGACAATATGTAAATTAACATTTTACAGAAGAAATGTATATTTTCATTCCTGGATTAAAATGTATTGTAAACTGAAACTGGGATATGTGAAAGCAACAGAAATCTGCACTAAACACATTACAGATTTCCTTTCATATCTAACTTTTGATTGTTTCTGTTTCTGTTTTACATTTTAATCCAGCCGGTAGTGGAAACACTGCACTGTGTGTGTGTGTGTGTGTGTGTGTGTGTGTGTGTGTGTGTGTGTGTGTGTGTGTACTTGTGCGTGCCTGAAGCCAGATTTTAGTCCTTCTCTCAGCTCTTCCCTCCTCCGTCTTTCTGGCTCAACACTGCCACCCAGTGATCTCACCCGGTGAGGTAACATCACTCAGTCAGTCATCAGACTTCAGTCCTGAGGCCTGCGGTTAGGTAGACAACATGACCTCACTGCTGCCAGGGAAATACATGGGACAGGACGGGATGGGATTTTCCATTGCACCCTGGAGGGAGCATGCCAAGACCCTCCTCCCATGAGCTAACAAAGACAAGTGCTTGACACAGTCAGAAAACCTCCACAGTGGACACGTCTGAATGCGTGCAAATGTGATTTATTGTCAAGCGTGAACCTGCTCTGATTTTCCTCCATTGGGGGGGATCTCTGTGCCACCTGTGATCTCAAACAGAGTGAATCATCACATCACATCAGAGACGCCGGCATCAGAAAGTGGCAAAGCGTAGCAGGTCACGAATGGCAAAGCTGCAGCAGAAACTAAACAGTGGCAATCTTCACCTCGAGACAGACTAAACTGGGTGAGAGCCAAGTGTCATTTGGCATAACAAAGTGTTTCTGTTTTTAAGTTCATGCTGTTCTGCTATTATCCTAATAGAGAGCACGTCATTAGCGGTCGACCTGAGAAGACGGGTGGACCATCAAGATATAGATGTAATTAGCGGCGGGGAGGAAACAGGAGCTGAAGGGGGCCCATCACACCTCACAGAGACGTGAGATACTGGAGGGAAAGGTGGCTGAATAATTCAAGGTGGACGGCAGTAAAGCTGCTCTGAATGGGGTCTTATATTCACGCGTCGTAAATATACATTTACACTCGCTGACATACAAACACACAGGGAGGCTTGCACACAGGAGTAGGATTTTATGAAAGCATCAGACAGTTTATCATATATCACACCGAAAAATGTTTTCCTTCTTGATTTGCAAATTAGTCATACACATATTGACAACATGGAAAAACCTAACAAACACACAATACAAAAACATGAGAGGAGACAGATTGGACCACGAGCCCACGTGCGACAAAAAGTTACAAGGGCACTGTGTAGTTTTAGAGAAGAAATTCAAATTCAGACTTTTAATATTTACAAAATTAATGAGATAATAATACAAACCATAACTGAATAAATAACCTGTCTAGGTTCTCGAGGACACTGTTTGAAGCTAGAAAGGTGGCAGGGTCCGCCACATATAAGCGAAGTAAAACAGTATGAAATTGGGCTGTCCTTTAAGGTCAGTTTGTTTATTCAGTCATGAAAATGAAGAGAGTTTGTTTATTTAGTTTGTTGAGGCATAAACAATCCTCTCTTTTGATTCAAATATCTTCCGCAAAACTAAATAGTGCACCTTTAAATACAAAAACAAAAACTTAAGTAAGTAAATAATTAAAAGATAAAATAAAACAATTAAGTGGAGAGCATGATTCATGTGGGTGTAGATGCATTTGAGGTGAGTTTTGCAGGCTAGCTTTGGTGTAAATTATTAATTGTTTTGTACATACCAAATGTTTCTATTCTCCTTTTTTTCTTTCATTCATTATCACATAAACATTCACAAAATTAATTTCAAACTATCCAAAATTTGTCTGTTTTTTCAAATACAATGGATCTACTGATAATGCGTAATGTGAAAGACAACACTTGCATTGATGAGCCCACCTGCCTCGACAGTCCCCTACAGTTTTATAGTGTTTTTTTTAAACTCAATGTTTTTGGTGTTCCGGCTTGTAATTCTATTGTTGTGGTCCACTCTTACCGTTTTTTGGCTGTGGCAGACTGCTTTCGGCTACAAAACCTTCAAAAACCCCGCCGTACAAAACACCGAACACAGGACAGAGGAAAGAGGACTTTCAGCTGCTAAAAAGACAGATATTTTTTGAAGAGTGTTTTTAATCTAAAAGAAGAGAATACTGTACTTAAATGAGTCAGTTCAAATTAACCATGACCCCAAGTGAATGGTAATGTTGCTACACATCTGTCTAATTTATAAACAAGCTTATTTAGCTTAGCTTATTAGTCCACAATTTATACATTTAAAGGTCATAACCTTACAGTGTAATGCATCAACTATGAATACATTTTACATTTAATGCTATACTTTTAGTAGAAATTATTTAATAGAATAACATGGACATTTTTATTTATGAATGAAAACATATTTAAATAAAACATAAAGTAGGTGTTTTAGGAGAATATTTTTTTTTGGAGTGAAGTTGGAAAGAAAATTACATTTACTACACATTACAGACAAAAAGAGCTTGAAATTGCAGTTGAGATATATACTAGGAAATGTAAACATCTCATTTTGTGGTCATCTCTCTGGGCCTTGTCTTTTTGAGGACGTGCTGATTTGTGTTATCATTTGTTTATTTCACTGCATTCTACTTTTCTAACTGTCCATGTCCAGATTTTTGTTTCCTGTAATCTAACAGGTATCATATGAACAACAAAATACAACACTGTAGTATACATAATAGACACGTAAATTTCCATTGGTGATCGTTATGTGATAACAACTCACACATCTTTGCACGTGTGGGAACACACATCCCAAAACACACGGGGGTCTCAGCAGCATGATCCTCCTACACCTTGTTGGGATTATAGGTGTTGGTTTTCTTTCCACCGTGCAAGAGGAACCAGGGTCCTGCTCCTCCTGTGTGCCACGAGCATTTGTACGTATACATGAGCACAGGAAACCTGATCACATTTAATAATTCATGACAACTCTGAAACCCCTTTACTTCTGTCCATTAGTCCCTCTAAGACCTCTGGCCTTACGCTACTTTGTAACTTCTTGAACACAAGAGAGCGTGTCTGCCCGCTGCCTCCACTAAAGCCTGTCACAGTGACACTGACTAACATCAGGTTTGATTGTGCTCCAGGTTCGATCACCTGTAGCTTCACCCAATACTCATTTAGCTTGATGATTTAAATTGATGGGCAGAGGAGGGCAGGGCAGCCATACTAAGTAGGTGTCAGTGCGGTCCGGCCACACTTTGTCTCCATTTACTTAATTAATGTGTGCCTCTTTCTCCTGCCAGCTCCACCAGAGGTATAAATCCTAGCTGACAGAGACAGCAGGGGTGGCGGGGGGCTGGAAGTGATAAAGAAGCCTGCTGATAAATAATGCACATGGTACACCTCAGAGTGTGACTAATCCAGACCTCTTGACATGAGACGGCCGGGGCTTAGCCACGACATTAGCCTTGATGCTTCCTGTGATCTTACACCTCTGATCTTGGCCTTGGAGGTTCACGTAATGAGTGTGTGTTCAGTGGTGAGCCCAAATACATCAGAAAGAAAGAAATCTTATTACAAATTACAAATACTTGCTCATTAAAGGTGCAATATGTATATGTATATATGTATGTATATTTAAGTTTTGAACATTTGAAAATTAACTAGAATTATCAAAAGACTGTGAAGAAAGCACATTTTGACAATGTGTCAAAGATGTGTATGTATTGTGCTGATGTTGGCATGCTAACCAGTGAGCCCCAGCTCTGAAATTCCCTTGCTCCCAGCAGTCAAATGGTGCTGTGCTAGCAGTGGAAAAAACCAACGTGCAGGCCAGCTGCATGGCTAAGTAAGCTAACAAGTTAACATTGGCTTAACTAAGGGTGGGTTAGCTAGATTCTGGGTAAACATCAGGTGGCACATCAGAGACTGAGGAAGGATTTCTATGAATGAAATATGAAAAAAAAACTCTCCTCCTCTACCTGAGTCAGGTAGAAGGATCTACGCCGGCAATAGAGCTCAACAGTGTGGTTCCAGAAGTGAAAATGCCATTCATATTCTCCATAGGGATTTTGATTATTGGCCATAATTTCGTAACCATCGAAAGTAGACTTACCACGAGCTATGAGATTGTGAAACGATGGTATATGATCATGTTGGAACCACAAGTCTGTATGATATCAACCTTGTTTTAAGAAAAACATGTTTTATTCGCGATGTCATGGAAAACTACTACACTACCCACAATCCTATAGTGTATAAATCCTGTATCAATCCTACAGCGACATCTCTGATTGGTGGAGCTCGCTGTTACCATAGAAATGTTAACCGAACCCGTGAATTTCATGTTTGCTAGTTACTGCTAACACTGAACTCTACGATCGTTTACCACAGAGCTACCATGATTTCACTTTCTGACCTACTGCGGTTTTTTAGAGATGAGGAGAAGAGTTTCAGAAGGGTTCACCCGAACATGAAATTCGCGGGTTTGGTAAACATTTCCATGGTAACAGCGAGCTCCACCAATCAGAGACGCCGCTGTTACATTCACAATGGTTTATGGGATGAGTAGTTCCTTTTCTCTTAAGATAATTATGTACACAGTCTTGTACCTTTGCTTTTTTCTCTGTTTTCCTTTTTTTTTGCGCCGAATTAAATGTTTTATGGTCACGATTCATCTCGTAGTTGATTGGCTTGGTTCCAGGTTTAAAACTCTTTATATAAGGATTTTATGAAACGTCTATGGAGTAAATGAATGGCAAATTCACTTCCGGAACCAGAGCCGTTAAAAAAGTGGGCGGTCACTGTTGAGCTCTATGGTGGTTGTTGAATGAAGACAACAACTCCCATGATCCCACACAACTTACACCTTTTGTTTTGATTGAGTGACCACTGACAGCAGAAATGACATACTGTGTGTTTAAAGTTTTTGTTACAAACGCTACATGTTGTGAACGCTAGCTAAGTTTAACGTTGCTAATGCTAACTAGCTATAATGAGGTTTGGGTCACACAGAGATAATCAAAACAATCCTTTTGGAACCGAAAAACATTTAAAAGACAATTGATTCACAAGCATAATAATGTTTTGAAGGAAAAGAGACAATTTCATCCTGCACCTTTTCCACAAGCTCTGTAGATGTATTTTTTTAAATTATTTGTCTACATAAAAATGTTATCAATATGACCTTTTAATACATACATATCTAATTAAAATACTGCCTATCTCTATGAGTGTTTATGTACATTTGTATGAAAGAGAAAATAATGTGTCTGCATTCCTACGATCGTAGCACAGATCACTGAGAGGAAAAAAAAACAGTCCATCTAGAATAACAAGCTGGAGGCACAACAAAGAGAAAACTAATTGGCATCTTGCCTTGAGAATAACATGAACTTAATAAATCGAGTTCATCTGAGGTGAGCATTTGATTATATTGTGCCACCCTGTTCTCTGCCATTGGCAATGAAGCCGCAGATGGAAAGAGAACAAACGAATTACCACGCCTGAAACAATCGGGACGCCAGTGAGTCAAAATCCCTGTTTGTCCAAGGTTGTCACTTATCCTCTCAATTAAATAGGCCAGCTCTCTTTAAAATAAACATTAAAATAGTATGCAAATGAGCGGGGCAAAACTGTGAAGCAGTTATTTGTGGTGTTGTAATCTAATGAGCAGTTAATGGCACAGGTAATGTCATAACACTCAGCAGATCCCTGCTCACTCGTTCTACCACCTGCTGGAATGCAGGTTTCCCTTGATAATTGGGGCAATTAGAGATTCCCCTGCTTCACTATCCCTGGTCTAGGAGGAACCCTGCTATTACTATTACACAACTCGACCAGGAAGACTCACCTCAGGGTCTACAACCAGCTTATCTTAATTATCATATCAGCTTGCCTCAGTTCAGCTGCAAATGCAGCGCTAATGTAAATTAATGGCAAGAGAAAGTGGACCGATTACAGCAGTTTGTGTATTTGTGTATTTGAGGCTGTTACTGATACAAAACAAACCTAATGCCATGTACATTAACTGTGTATATCTACATACATGTTCTCATATGCACAGGCTGATAATGAAAATCTGCTCGCACCTCTCTGTTGTCGCTCTCAAAGGAATAACAGTGACAACTGAGATCAAACGAAAAGCAGAGAGTCTCGAGGTGTGGCGGCGCTGGAAAAGCAACAGTAGGAGTTGCTCTCTTCATTTGTCTTGAGTAAGTGTTTCATCTTATGTCTCATGACAGCTGATGGCAATCATTTGCCTTTGTGTGTCATGCCATGCCAGCCGTCACTCATGGACCCCCGGTACTCTCACACGCGAGGCTTGTCTTTTATCAGGAGGCCCCTTCTTTTGTCTCCAACCTGACAGACAGAGATTAATCCCCCCCTCACACACCTTTACCTCACATTTAGGGCCACCTTGTTGTTGCTCAGGGTTGGGAACCACTTCAGAGAGATGACATGGGAGAGAAAAAACACAAGAGGAATATTGTGAGTGATACAGTATCGTCTCAACACAACCTAAACCGAAAACAAACATGAGATATGTTACAAAAAGCTCAGGCCTTGGTAGGAGCCCAGGGGTACCCCTCGGATCCAGTGTCTCCACCAAAGCTCTTGTTTTCCAGTACACAGTGACGGAGACAGCAGACACAGTAGGTAAGTGTTTGTGTCGGGCCAGGCCTAAGCCCCTTAGACTCCGTTAGTCCCCTAACGTCTACTCAGGTTCCTCAGGTTCTCAGGGTTGGACCTGTGTTCTGTTCCCTGAGCGCTGCCATGACACTGGCCCTAAGTGCCCACAAACACAAACAGTAATTGTGATAGATTCACACAAACAGGCACACATGCACACACACACACACACACACACACACACACACACACACACACACACA
>OMLP01002802.1:15097-29163 GCA_900302685.1 Spondyliosoma cantharus | reverse complement strand
TGACCTTCCATGTGCCTGGAAGTCCAGCTGCACAGTCCTGTCTTGAGGAGAGAGTGCCCTCTTGGCTCTCTGGTGGCTGCTGTGCAGAGCTTCTGTGTTGTATGATAAACCTTCATAATGGCGAATATATGAGTTCAAGGGGTTCCGAAACTGACCTGGAAGAGAGTTCAACAGCTCATCAGTATCTGTCAACAAACATTTCCACAAGGCAGACATTTAGCTTAAGACATTTTACTACGATTTCTGGTTCAGTTTATTAGTATGAGTATTTATCCATCTCATGTACAATTTGACTGACACAACAGGGAGATACTAGAGCCTAATGTGTTCAAGAAAGTGTCAGCACTCCACTGATCGAAAAACATGATTTTAGTCATTCATTCATTCATTTTGATGACTCTTATTCACAACAAGTGGACTGAAAAACAGGGATGAATCTCTGTAACACTGTCCAGCTATCGTACAAGCTGTACTATACATGCTTAACAGGCTTACTCAGCTTATTGATGTGACCACATAGGTAATCCAGCCAGCTTTTAAACTGACCATTTCTTTGTTCTTTTCACAAAGACAAAGAAAGTCAGTTTAAAGCACAAGTGAGGAGCACATGATGCACATCAGGTGACCGCAGTTCTGTTTCAGTACTACTGTATGTCATTGTGCGAGGAACAGTGGCTGAATTGGTCGCAGGCTGTTTAAATGCTAATCTACATTCCTAAGGCAACACAGAGGTCCCCTAAATAAGTATCTGCCTGAAGTTTTGGGCCATAATAGGAAATGCTCTGCTGTGAGCTGCAAAAGCAGCCTCTTGAGATAAGTTCAATAGTGAGGGGTACATTTAAAAATGTGGCACAGACAGTGAGCTCTAAGCTTTTGTATAGAAAGAATGTAACAAATACACAATATCAAGACTCCCGCTTGTCAAAAGGGATAAGCACCACCTTGCCTGTGTTTTTTACTCTGCACTGTTTCGCTTTGGTGGGAGTCACACCTCCCCAGACTGGGAGAGGCTGTACCAGGCTAGTAGTAACTTGTCCATGAATGCAGCAAGAAAATATTCCAACTATCAGCTTCTTTAGCCCTTCTTCACAAATAAAACTAAGGACAGCAAACTACACTTAACTAACAACCAGACGGAAAATGAACAAGACAACTTTGGGGTGATGGAGTGAGGCTGTAATTAATCAGAGAATATGTTGATTCTGTACAAAAACAAACACTGCCAGCTCAGATTGCCCAGATCTGCTCTCGCAGTAGGATGCGACAGCTCCATTAATGTAATATTGTGACAGCACCAGGCTGATTTATCAACAGACTGTGGCTTGCAGAATAACTTAGCATTTACTATTTCTAGACTGTTTTTAACATTTCAGCTCACATCAAAACACTAAAAAAAAGGAGCAAAAATATCATAAATAAAAGAATGTAGCAACTGCAGTGTAATGTGCTGTTTTCTAATAGGGTGCCTTTACATGCACACTACAATCCGAGAGTACGTAAACATCCTGATCCTGGTTTCAGATATATGAATAAGCACCACACTGTCAAAAACAGGAAACCTACATATAAAGATAAGTAAAACATACATATTGTGTGATGTTGTTTATATGCTGAAGTGAAAATTAGACACTGGTTAAGCTGAAGATAAAACAATTGATAAAACATTATCACTCCAAAGTTAACTGTTGTGTTGTACAGAGGCTAACACTGGATGAGAACAAAAATATAAGCTATCGAGAGAATTACAACAAAATTAAACAGATCTGTTGAGTCAAACTCTGTAAACCAGCAACGTATCTTCATGAAGTAAATATTGATTGCACAGTGTAATGGATATAGAATAATGAAAATATTTGCTTTTACATTGGTTCCTTATAAACCTCATCATGCCGCTGGACGCAGAGTCACCCGGGAAAAGGAAGGTTAACTGGCCATTTATTTCTGCAATAGACTAAATGACTGAATAAACGCCAGTTTCGTCCTGTGATGTCATTAGTGTGACTGAAATGCAAATGATCCAGTTATCATTGCAACAGTGGTGTCAATAACTATACCGCTTACAATGCTAGGGGGGAAGGTTGTCTGTCAGCCACAGGGCTCAACTGGTGTTACAACATTCCTACCAGAGCAGTGTTCATTTGAAGAAACTTCACTGCAGCCCCTTAACCTAAAATGGCCACATGCCAGCTTAAATTCATAATTTTTTAGGTCATTACAATTTGGCCTCATCTGCTATTATCAGGGTTATGAATGCCTCTTGAATACTTCAAGCTTGGGTAGCGTTCAAACAAATAAATTGGCATCATGACTCAATAACATGTATTTAATATTACACATTACATATTAAAGCCTCATGCTCAAAACATTTTTCAACAGAGCTGCAACTAATGATCACTTTCATTGTCAATTCATCTGTTGATTATTTCCTTGGTTTGTTGATAAGTTTTTTGGTCTTCAAAATGTCACAGTAAGGTGAGAAATGTTGATCACTTTTCCCCATCATCTTTGGTCCGCAGCTCAAAGACAGTCACTTAACTGCCATAGAGAAGACACACACACACTATATTTCATTAATGGCAACTGCATCAACTCAAAACGAATTCATGATATAAATTAGATTTTTTTCTATTTGAACGGCTTAATTTTTTAATTTTAATACATTGTGTCCGTTATTTTTTCTCTCAACTAAAAAATAAACTTTCCTACAAATTGGACCTTTGATTGTTTTAAGAAGTTGTTAAATTACTCATCGACCTCTATTACACTAAACCCTTTCTTAAGTACTTCTTAATGCTGAGAAAACTTACTGATTCATGACCTGATGGTGAGGTAACGATCCTACTGTATTTGGGCTTAAATGGATGACCTCACTGAAATGTATAGGCCGAAACAATAACGGAGAAAAAAAATGACAGTCAATTTTACTGTAAAAGCTATGTCATCGTGATTTCAGTGCAATCTGGTTCAGGCTCAGGTGCCCCAGTGAAGTGCAAGTCTTGACGGAGAGGAAACTGCTGACAGGAACAGAGGAGGTGAAAACAGCATGGATCACAACTGATCCGAGCCTCACATTACCATGCATGCTGGGTGATGGCATGACACATCAGACAACCCACAGCTCAGAGCAACTGAGAATGTCTCTCTGCATCATTATGTCTCATACGGTACTGGAAAAATAACAGCAAGAGGTTTGGTTGTAACCAGCAAGCATCAGGTCTGAACGAGTTCGTCTATAACCACTATATTACATAAACGTATCACCACTGTGAGCAGACCAGTCAAGGCAGCTGTGTCAAAAGTGAGATAACCTTGTTTATCTGAAACACTGAATTCCTCAGAAGTATTTGGTCCTTCACGCTAAACCATTCACAATCACAAATAGTATGTGGTTCAGTGGAAAGAAACAAATTGCCAGGTGTTTGTAGCGGGTTCAGATGAGGAAGTCTTTTATCCCCCTTCTTTCCTCTCCCTTGAGAGTACACACAAACAGTTTCTCTCTTTGTTCACGTGAAAAGCTGAGGCAGTTATACGTTTCTGTCTGCTCAATAAAAGTAAAGAAGGAAGGTGAGAACTGAGAAAACGGGAGGCTTTCTCACTTTAAGTTCACATTTCAATTAGCACTGCTGTAGAAGAACTTGCTGTGTTTGCTGATATGCCGGGCAGCACGCAAGGATGATGTTGCTGCACTCTGCCCTAATCAAGGCTTGTACAGCGAAAGTTTTGAATATTCAGTTTGTTTATACACAAACAGACAAGAGAGTAAGCGCCATGAAACATATCTGGAACATAGCATAAATGTAGGCTTTTGGAAACACAAGTAAAAAATTACAATCTCCCATCAATAAAAACATCATTTTCATGACTTGCAACACATAACTATGTTATCAAAGAATCCTCTTGTGAAAAGCGATCAAGCTAATATTTACCGATCAATGGAAGTGCACTGTCAATTCTGCTAGCTTATGGCTGACTGTCACAAAGAACACACATGGAAACAAAGCAAAAGCATAAAAAAAGACCTAGTTTGCCTTCCTGTCCTGGTTTTGAACAATGCTTTGTTTCACCCAGTACTTGCGCAACTGGATTCTGAATCTGAGCAGCATCCTTTAAAAAATATATATATAACACTGCTCTTCTCAAGGGCTATAAACTGATATGTTAAAACCTAAATCCTATGAATTACTATATCTTTTACTTAAACTTGCCAAAAGCCATTTATGCACAGTTTAAACCACCACCTTCATCTCGTTTTAGGGTGTCCGTTTGATGTTTTGTCATGTTTGTGAATGAATATTTAGGCTGTATAACTGTGTGAAATCTGGAAATGGTACAAAAATACCTCAGCGATAAGAGTCAGCGATAAGGTGGAGATACAGTAATCTTCAGACTAAATCAATTTACTGGCATTGTTCCTCAATTACATGACAGTGGAGGATCTGGCCTGCTTGTCTGACTAATAATGACTCACTGAGATGGAAACTTCGCTTAAAATCACTGGCATTACAGCACACTTCTGTACGCATCCAAACAGTACTCAGAGATCTGTTTAGATATGTTGTAAGAGAAGATTTTAAGTAAGCACTTGACGAAATGATTGAAAGATGGATGAGTTGCGACAGTACTCAATATTAGTTAGGGGTTATTGGTATGTGGGTGCATATATGTGTGTGCATGGATATGCAATGAAAAAAACAAAAAACAAAAAACATTTGCTATTGTTGTTGTTCGAAGTTGTTGTTGTTTGTTTGCACTGTTTGTTTCTTGGGAAACGTTATTTCATTGCACCGTGTACTGTGTATATGGCTGGAATGACAATAAACCATCTTGAATCTTGAACAGTCAAATGAAATGTGTCGGCTTACTTTTGATCCCCAAAAATGTTCACTAAAATTCAGATATGCAAGTTAAACACTAAAATATCCCAAATATCCTTAACTGATTTTGAGTGGTGTTTTGGTGAAATTAACAGAACACATTTTAATTTATCCCAGGTAAAATAAGGAAAAGGATAGCAAGCTAGTTGACATTACGAATATTTTTGCTGTGGACCAGATTATCGTTAAAGTTAAGGTCACAGCAGATCAATGGTGGAAGGTTTAGATCCGTTGGCGATTTGCTTGACAGATGTAATAGCTGTCAAATGTTGCAGCAGCGCAACATATCACATATCTACATGAGTAACCTGCTATCTATAGACGACATGCTGCTTTACGGACAGAGCTAAACTTTGTTGTTTTCAAATTATCCCCTCGCATCTGAACACTTGGTATTACTTCCGAGTGTTTTTCATCATCCGCGCCACTCAAAACTGTGTGTTTACAGACGTTAGCGCTGTAATGTTAGTTTACCGGTCAGGACCTGTCAAAAAAAAACAAAAAAACAAGGCTGTTCTCCATTTGAATACTCAAACCGAAATTCTTCGGAAAACTGTTCCGCACACTGACGAGTAAACACGGATTAGCAGCAACAAACACTGCAGTTACCGTCAACATTAGCCCAGCTAGCTAGCAAGTTAGACAGCCAGAGTACAACTGCCTGATCCGATTAGCGGCGGCTCCACTGACGATCCCCCGGGCACTTTCCTTTTCCTGTGAATCAACGGCAAACTTACCTGTAACGTCTCGTAGGCAGCAGAACATGAGAATTAGTTTGACTAATATCATATCGAAGTCCCTGTGAGTCCCGGTAAACTAGCAAAGCGTCCCAGCGATATCGCTGATTGTTTTCTTGTTTCGCTTTCTTTCACTTAAAGGTATAGTCGTCCTTCCTAGTTAGCTAGTTCGCTCCCATCACCAAGCACACGGCGGCACCGTCTGTCTCTGGCACCTCGACGTCAGACAGACAGATGCACCGACAGATAGGCCCTCCTCCCTTCCGGCGTATTTTGCCAAGAAAGCATAGGACACACCCATCCCTCTACTATTGCGGTCATAAGTCAAGGAACTCTAAATACCAGCTATAAATCAGTCCGAAGACCACGTTTAGTTTAAATTAGGGACAGGGAAACACTGCTGTGTGAACGTCTCAGCCACCAGCTTAAAAACATGCAACACACTGCTGTTGCTGATGGAGGTTTTTAATGGAGCTGACACTAGTTTACTTCCGCAAATCATGACTTCCGGGTTTACCAACTGTGTCTTATGGAGGGTTATTTCACAGTAGCTGGTGTTACATGGAGGATAAATGTCCACTTTTGACAAAATAGGAAATCAATTATAATATAGCATTGGCTAGTGAATTTAGAGACACATAGTACAGATATATGGTATGGATATATTTGAATATATAAATCTACAAGCAGTACATTTTCTATGTTTGTTTGTTTTTACTTATTTGCTGAAGGGAGTGTTGTCTTTATATTTTTTTATGTTTCAGATTTATTTTCATTCTTTTGCTTTTAGATTTTTCTCAAAAGTTTAACAAAAAAGATGGCTTTTATGTGCGCCACAGCTCATATATCTATACAGATGGTAGGAATCCTGGCCCCCTGTATATTTACATTAGTTTTCTTGTCAACATACGGTAATATTGTTCTTTTGAGAAACACATAGAGCCGGATCTTTAATCCCATAGTGATTAATCATTAACTTTCCAGGGTGTTTTGTTTCACTAAAAGTTATTTATTGTTGAGGCCTGTGCCTAATAAATCCTGACATAATATTATAATATAAGAATATATAATTTTCCTTCCTTAAATCAAGGGTCAAAGGACAGAGGATGTTGTTCACTGTACACATTGTACACCCCACTGGGGCAATGTGATTGTGATTTTTGCTTATGTAAATAAAAATTGACATGACTTGAATATATTTCTTGTTTTATTGTCATGTAGAGGCAGCCTACTATGTCCCACTATGGACCCTGCCATAAAATTGTTAAAAAATGTGTCTGGACTTCCAGTAAATACAGTAAATAATGACGAAAACAGTGGTCATGAAGCACTTACAGAGACACAGCAGATCATAAAAGCTCACACATAGAGGTCTGGATTTCCTGGTTTGGTTTCCTGTATCGGCCACAAACATTATATCACGCCTCCCCACTTCACACAAGTAATCTCTGAACAAGAACAGTACCGTTAAACACGTCTCTGTTGTCTTTGTGTGAAGATAAAATAAGCGTTTTAGATCTCAATAGACTCAGTAAAATAACTAAAATGAACAGTACTGAGAGCCGTTAACAATGGTTATATTCAAGTTTGTGGTTTGACATTTGTAAGTCTTAAGTTATAGCATGTGTTTATGGTCCACAGCACTACTTGGTACTGTTGTGTGTGTCTCTCTTCGCTCACAGCAGATCATATAGCTTACTTTATGATGGCCTGTATACAAATATTGGCTTAATCGAAAGCAAATTCTGCTTCAAAATTAAAATACATTGGAAAGAATATTTTTTTAAAGTAATAGATGTAAACAACATTAGATCGTTGCATTCACTGAGAGCAAAAATATTAAGAATGTCCAATATAACAGTCAAAAACACTTATTTTATTCAGGTCTTTTAACTGAAGAAGCTTTATAAATTACAAAAAAATTGTCTTGTCAAGATCATTCCTATACATTGAGAGTGACATTGAGAGCCAGGAGCCTTACCCTATTCTAAAAATACATTTTTAAAAAAGGGAACAAAAACAACCCTGTTGCATCTGTCTCCACTTCCTCTGTACTGTCACAGTGATACTATTTGCCAATCAATGCTTTAGGTCATGGGTTGTGAGGGTTAGGTGTGAGTTTAAATGCTCATGCAGCTTGTTCATTTCTATCCTGGAAGAGCAATGACGCTCCTCTTCTGCTCGGTCAAGTAACTGCTGCCACCTAGCGGCTCTACACATTTACTGTATGTGGATTGATCAGCCCCATAAAAACAATATCCTGTCCTGGGTAGTGGGTAGGTACAGTAATCTTTAGCTGCCTATATGGCTTTGCTCGCACAGACATGTCTTCATTTCAACAGGCCCAAAGAAGTCTGGAGTATGTAGTCCGCGAGCTGTAGTTTTCTTTTAGAAAATTGAGTGTTTAAAAAAGGGTGAGGACTGTGGGCGTGAATCACTAAGTTGGTTTAAAGTAGGGATAATACATTGTGTTTTTGCACCCACGTAGGAAAAATTACTAAAAAATAATTTGTTTTGTGTGTTACAACCATGGATTTGGCTCACACTCACTGGCCTCGTAATTTCCAAAGTCTCGTTGATCCGGACAGTAGTAAGGAGGGTTGGCTACGCGAGATCTGTATGGTCTCACAAATGCGCGAGCCCTCGTACGCAAGGCTGTCACGGCCACGGCAGGTTCTGTCCATGATGCGTTCAGGAGTCCTCGTAAAAGAAAAGTCACTCAAACGTGCCAATGGGTTGAGATACCCCACAAAGGTTACAGCAGTGATGGAATGTAATTAAGTACATTTGCTGTTCTACTTTTCTCGAGTATTTCCGTTTGTTGCTTCTTTATACCTCCACTGTAATACATTTTGTTGCACCACATTTATTTGATAACTATAACAGTTAATAGTTACTTTGTAGATAACATGGTGTATCAGAGCCAAAGTAACACATCTTAAATTAGTTTATTTTATCAGCAATCTTATAAAAAACAGGTTCCTATATCAAGAAAAATACTGAATATCAGAACTGATAATCAGTCCACCCATAACATAAACTGTATAGAAAAAAAGTTAATATGTAGGCTATGATTTACTTTTACTTGTACTTTTGATACAAAAGTACTCTTAATCACAGCTTAAATGACTTTTGATCCAGTGCATTTAGTTTCAGATACTTTAAGTATTTTAACTCAAGAGCTATTCGTATGAGTGACTTTACCTGTACTAGTAACCTAATATCTAACTCAAATATGACTTATGCCAGGGCAAATATTTTTACATTTTTGTCAATAACTTGTACACTCAATATGATCTTGCATATGAGTTAGGGATACAGTAGGTGTCACTTACCTTATTTTAATACTGTATTGTGCCAATTTGTGTAGGACAAAGGTGATGTTATGCTCAAGGATGATCACAAAACATGAGGATTAAATTATAAATAAAATGAACATTGTGTGGTGAATCTAATCTAATCTCTTTCTCCGAGATGCACCACATTTGTTTTCAATATTAACAATTCAGGTTTGTTTTTTTATAGAATCACCAATTAAAATGTAACAGTTGACTTGTAAATGTGTCTTCTTCTTTTTATCGTCTTTTATTCTTTTACTTATCTCTCTTTTGGCATTACTTTTCCTCTTTTTCTTTTTCTGTGAGTTTGGCAGATTTATGGATTTTATTCCATCAACTTGCAATGACTCATATTGTTATTTAGTGTTTTGAAATGTTCTGTTCTGCCTTCTTGTTTTAACTCACCCTAGCCTAGGCTTCCAATGTTTGACTGGACCGTTGAGTGTTTATTCTGTAATATTGTCTTCCTGAGTTTCCTGCTTATGTTTGTCAAAGCACTGTGTAAACTCTGTTTTTAAAGCAGTCATATAAATAAAGTTTATTTTGTTTATTATGATTGTGATTATGATTATTATGATTCATTTTATGATTAATTAATTTTATTCTTATCATGAACCTAGTCATCTTGGTCAATTAAAAATGTGAAGAATCATAATCATTCTAAGTGAATATCTCTTGATGTATCACACAGTGTTTTCTCTGAGCTCAATTTAAGCATTATAGAATACGAGCCGACGCAAACGCATCACCGGCTGGCCGTTGCTTTTTGCCGCCCCCTTGCTCGGCCTGAAAGCAATTCACTCTGATGACGTCACTCGCAGAGTTGTCATGGCGTCTTTGGGACCGAAGCTGCTGCTGCAATTTAGCTAAAATCTGTCGACAGTCTGTAAATCGAAATGGAGAAAAATGCAACGCTGCATCGAGACACTGACGGGAGCTCTCTGTGTGCCACGATCGCTGGAGAGATGGGCGACGTTACGGCTGTCGGCGGAGTGAAAGGAGCAGCCGAGAAATGCAAGAATAGTGAGGCTCCTCTCAGTACTTTGGTGAACGTTAGTTGTAATAACAGCACCACAAATGTTGGTGCTCCCACCGCCGTTAATGTCATTTCCAGTGCTGGAAAGTCCGACGTGCCAGAAGTGATCGAAGTCCTCCCCGTGCAGGAGGACAAGAAGAAGGACTCGGCGGCTAGCGGATCGTGGTCGGGGTACGGGGATCAGATCAGTAACGGGATGGGGCATGACTCGGTGCTGGCTGCAGGAGATAGCGAGGGTGGTGCCTCAAAGTTAGTAAACAACGAAACCGACGGCCCGTCCTCACCTCCCGGTAAGGAAAGCGCAGCGGTGTCGGCTGAGGTTTCGGCTTGTGCAGAAAGTGAACCGATAAAACTTGCCAAACCTACTCGTCTGTGTCCGGACAATGCAATCACAGCAAACGTCAGGTCGGTGCAGTCCGCCGATCACACCTTGTCGGAGGGATTGCCGAGTGGGAGTGACCCCGATCCCA
Organism: Spondyliosoma cantharus; assembly: GCA_900302685.1. Taxonomy (NCBI): domain Eukaryota; kingdom Metazoa; phylum Chordata; class Actinopteri; order Spariformes; family Sparidae; genus Spondyliosoma; species Spondyliosoma cantharus. The sequence goes on along the minus strand of OMLP01002802.1, from coordinate 18,708 downwards.
GCCTCGGTGGAGAGTCCCGAAGCATAGATTCACTGGAGTCCTTCTCCAACCTCAACTCCTGCCCCAGCTCCGACCTGAACAGCGAGGGGCTGGAGGACACGGGACTGGCCCTGGCCCTGCAGAGCGAGTACGGGGCTGATGGGACAAAGACTGCGTGCGCTAAGGACCGGGCCGCCGGCCAGTCCATATACCACATTAAGTGGATCAAGTGGAGGGAGGAGAACACGCCGATCATCACCCAGAACGAGAACGGCCCCTGTCCATTACTGGCAATTATGAATGTCCTCCTGCTTGCATGGAAGGTAAAGCCTCTGAGGCGAGCGTGGATCAATGGGAATCTGATTCTAAGCTCATATAAATAGGCAGATTTGGTTTTTTTTATAGAGCTGAGATCCATCAGCTCCATTATCTTATGTCAGTACAATGTTGTAAGACCTAAGTAACGTGTCCTAATGGCCAACATACACTTTCGACTCTAGATCAATCATTCAGTGCCTCTCATCTTCTGTTCTAACATTAATTTGTGTTCATTTGTGCATTTTTAATTTCAGTTTATGTCTGCACATGATGGACAAGTGGTGTGATGTGTCTCTGTTGCAGGTTAAGATGCCGCCCATGATGGAAATCATAACTGCTGAGCAGCTAATGGAGTATCTCGGTGAGTGTTTGCAGCTATTAAACCTTTCACACATGAGCAAGTTGATGAAAGAGGGGAAACATGTGATAATTATCATATTAAGCCCTGTCACCTCACTGAACTCAGCCCTCCTTTGCATGTCCTTCTTTTTTTCTTCACTTGGCTGTTTTGTTACCTGCAGTACAATAACAGGTCTATTATAGTTTACTGCAATAATAATAATAATCTGGACTGCTCTGGCAGAGTCCCAGTGACTTGAATTTCCCACGAGTTCGCACTTGTAAACACACCGTCCCGTAAAAAGCCACCGGCGCTGCGTTCCAACAGCCTGGTAAACATTCTTGTGTTTCGCGTCCTCTCCAATGAGCAGTTACATTCTTAAGGGTCAGATATTTATATATCTTCCAGAGTCAACAGAGGAAGAGAGCAGAACAGGGGAATCCCCCATCCTCCAATCTTCTGCTGTTGCAAAGGAAACCGGAGCTGTCTCTTCTCTCTGGCTGTCTCCTGCCCTTCATAACTAGAATTTCTCGACAATATCAAAGCAGAGCGTCTGATTACAGCAGGGGGTCTTTAGAGGTAGAGCCAGTTCCTCCCTGGGTTTCTTCTTCAGTGTCCACTTGCGCAACTTAACCAACATAATCCTCATCACGGCACTATATGTCAACTCTTTTTACGGAAGTTTTCCCCTGTGCTGTGGCTGTTGAGCTACCACGACTCAAACATTGCTCTCGTCTCTGCAAATCGCAGTTCAGAATGACGTTTTTCTAGTTTCCTGAGATGCCATAGCAATGATGTTAATGTTGTGCAATGTTCAGGGGCTGCCAGGTAACCTCTAAACTCTGTTTTTGTCATAATGCATAAGACACAAACGGCTGTAGGGTGACGGAGTTCAGATGTGGTGTTCAAAGTGCGGTGGTGGTCGTCAGTCAGCGACTCAGCAGTGGCATGCCAGTGATCCACACGCATAGAGGCAGCCGGATCCAGATATTAAGAAGGCGAGGGGACTGGAGAGGAGTGTGTCCTCAGTTCACTGGCGTACAGAGGCAGCAAGGGAGGGGAGGGGGGTTCCCTGTTGTGGACACAGTGTAGTAAAACCACTCGGCCGGCTGGCTCGCTCCCGGGAAATAATCTTGAGTCACGCTCAAATCTTTATCTAGGGTGACAGCGTAGAAATCAAGTCAGAAGAGCGGAACAGCTTGAGCGTCTTAGTCCGAACACGTCGTAAAACTCAGCTACAGAGAGTCTGCTGGTGCATCGATTAAGAGTTTTGGTCATAAAGCATAAGCGTGCCTGCTCCTTAAGAGTGTCAAACATGTCGCTAGCTGAGCATTTATTTCTCTCAGCATGCACACGAAGAACTCGTCATGCCTTTCCCGGTCAGTCATCACAATTATAAAGCACCAAACACAAGAAAAAGACTTTAAAAGGCTTTTTTTCCCCCCTCCACCCTGGATGAACTCCACTCATTCAGTTTTTTTTTTTTTTGCTCCTCTCCGCGTGTTGCTGTTTTTACTTAACATAGCTGTTGATGACAGGAGGTCTACGGCATTCTTCTGAGTGATTCTCAGGGAAAGTATGTGTTGACAGTGCAGCACGACGCTCTCGCCAGCTCCTAATAAATTAATGATTCTCTGTGAAGCGCTTTTAGAAAATACTTACACAAGAGTTTGAAAAGTAAGGGCCAGACCGCAACGAAACTTCTTAGCAGCAATAACAAGAATGTATTTGCATAACGCCGTGCGCTGTTCTATCTGTGAAACGCTTCAAATCTTTCTAGAAAAGACAAGGAAGTAAAGAAATGTTAAGGCAAGTGTGCCATTAAGGAAGGCCAACACGTTACGACATAAAACAAACACGCTCGTCAAATGTCATGGTCAGCTGTGTGTATGACTTCACTTGAAAAATAACCACCCACCTCAGATGTGGTGCACAGTGTAGAGGTGTTTTGTAAAAAAAAAAAAAAAAATTACAGTGTTCATCGGGCTGAGCGGAGCCGGATCCAGACAGCTGCCAGGCTGCTTCAGAGCCGTGCTGAAGGAGCTCTCAAGTGACACTGCAGTGGACAGGGACTCGACTAATGATCCTACGAGACTGGCACAGCCTTTTTGTTTTTGTAGAAACTGCTGGCCCGTGATAAATAGGGGTGACAATCACAGAGTGACTCACCATATGATAAGATTAGTGATATCTGCCCAAGATAAGGATGGTGTCATGATACAGCGATTCTGTAACGATCAATACATTGCGAGACAATCATCTTCACGATGCATCACAATGTCTGTCGAACTGAAGAGTACAATATACCCCACGAGTGGAGGATTGTGTATTTACACACTTGCATTGTGTTGTTTCACAGAATTTAGACATGAAACCACGAATAGAGTCTTGGCTTAGTGCCTCAGGGACTGCAACTTGTCCATGTCTGTGTGTGCCATCACTCTAATGTAAAACAGCCACATACTGGCAAAAAGTGGCCAGAAAGTGCCAGAAAGCACAACCACTGTTATCACTTCTACACCAGAGTTAGGGTCTACATGTGTTTCTTTAAAGCTGTTTGACTTTTTCACATCACCAGGAGACAGGTGACTTGTGCGTCACATTCCTCATCAGGAATAAGCTGGAAAAGCAGGGAACAGTAGAAAGCGGCAGGACACCAGACTACATCGAGAAGAATTTCAACTTGTTTTAAAGTCTTAATCAATAGTATTCTGAATTTGACACATAGTTTCTATAGACATACCGCTTATTTCTGATCTCTGTTGAGAGTTGCACATGCGCAGTGCCGACCAGGCAGCCGTCAACCCGGCAGCCACAAATATGGTATCTATCACTTCTGTCTCTCTTTCAAACTGAGCCTGCGCTTAGCGATGTTCAAGCAGGCTTAGACGGAGACCGATGGAAAAGTTTTAAACTCAAGTTCAACACGCTTCAAAGCATCAGGGGCGAATAGTAGCGCGTCCCCCCCCCCCCC
>OMLP01002796.1:7138-37765 GCA_900302685.1 Spondyliosoma cantharus | reverse complement strand
ACCAAATTTCTGACATTAACCCTGTGATTCTTAACAGCAGTTTTCTTTAACTAACACAAGTGAGAGGCAGAGCATGTTTAAGGTCTCATCAAGTTAATTACAGATATATTGTTTCCGAGCTTACAATCTGAGGCTCTTCCAGTATTAAAGGGAACAATGGAGGCTCTTGTTTCTTTTGCTGTGGGTGTGGAGACACTCTGCAGGTTTGAGCGTCATAACTTAGTAGTTGACATTTTTAATTGCACAGTTCAGATGTGACGGTTGTAACAGAGGAACCATTGATGTTCCTCCAGTGACTGGATGAGGCTTTCCTGAGCCAGATAATCCATAGTCTGTTATCATAGGCGTCATGAAGAGTGAGAGAGGGTTCGGGTCTTTCCCAACGCAGGGGAGGGCCAGAAACACGAGGTTAGTCTGATGACCATACTCGAGGACGGTTCTTTCCTGCAGGCTAAAAATGTATATTCCTGCATTACATGCTGCTTTGTCAATAGTGTAGTGTCAAAAGCAAGAGGGAGCATCCGGATATAGCCAGGCCCCTCATCACATGACAGGGATGAGGTCAGAGGTGAGAGGGACACAGACATGCAGCTGAGAGGAACAGAAGGCAATGGCTGGTTCCTACAGATGAGAACCAGTTAAGAGCGGAGCCCGAGATACCAACCCACTTATTGAGGCTTTCAACCAAGATGGAGTGATCAATGGTGTCAAAAGCGGTAGTTAAGTCAAGCAGGACCAGAATTGAATGTTCGCTATTGTCAGCCCGCATGAGTATGTTGTTTGTCAATCTAAGCAGTGCTGTTTCTGTACTATGAACATGACCGAAGCCGGATTGAAATTTGTTGAAAATATTGTGTCCTTCAATGACCTCGAGCAGCTGCTGCGAAATGATATAATATTTAAAAAGTTAGTTGCAAGAGAGTTTGAGAGGTTGTCAATGTGCACATTACAAACGCTGGCCATAATAACTCTATAATATTTGAGCACCACTGAAGTTAATAAGTCAGAGAGTTCACATAAAAAGGCATTGTTAGGTTTGGGTGGATGATAGACAACCAGGCAACATACTATGATTGTACAGACAATTTCAAAAGAAAGTAATTCAAAGCTGTTAAAAGTACCCCATGTAATCTGATTGCAAATAAAATTGTTCTTCAAAACAACTGCAATATCCCTTCCACAACCTGTGAGCCTAGGAAGATTGAGGGTCTTGTAATCAGGAGGACAGAGCTCTATTAGTGGAGAGCAGTCCCCAGGTGTAAGCCAGGTATCAGTTATTAGCAAAAATACAGGTTATGAGATAGAATAAGATTGTTAAGAATAAAATATTTGTTAGACATCTTATGTTACACAGCATAAACATAGCTGGAGTGAAGGGATTGAAGATCAGTTTAGCGTAACTCCCTCACCGTTTGGTTGAATGCCGTTTTTTTTGTATAGATCCCTCCTATGCCAGAAAGAGTCAACGTTGTTGATGAAATCATGGCCTGTAGCAGTACAGAAATTCATTAACCAGCAGTGCAAATTGAGGAGGCGGCTAAAACACTCAGAGCCCTTACCTGGAAATGGGATGGGGCCAGACAGGATGATGGTTTTGCCCAGGTTCTCTAAAGTCAGGGTGAGGGATTCAAAGTCAGGTTGTAGCTTCATTGATTGTCTTGCCATGACGTCATTAGTACCCACGTGCACGATGACAGTGTGGACAGTTGGATAGCTATCGAGTAAGGCTGGAATATGTATGGAGTAGGGGTGTAACGGTATTTGTATTTGTCCCATGCCGTCACGGTACAGGTGTCAACGGTTCGGTGCACGCAGTCACACAACGAATACGTCTGAGTGAGTTTTAAAACTTTAAAACACTTTACTGCAGGTGGCGGTAATGAGCCTAAAAGCTGCCAGAAGCAGTCATTACAGAAGAAGAAAAAGTAGTTACAAAAAAGTATGAAGAAGGAAAGTGATGGAAAGTGTGGAGTTGGAGGAGCTGCCGGCTTCATTTAAATCAGCTGTTTGGGAGCACTTTGGCTTCCCAGTACAATATAATGGTGATGGCACGCGAGCGGAGGACCGGACTGTCTGCCGCCGATGTTTCACGGAGGTGCGGTATGTCGCTGGCAACACCTCAAACCTGCTAACCCACCTAAGACGGCATCACCCCGACATATCTATCACTAGTGCGAGGAAAAAAACGTCTTTGGTAACAACTTATCCCCGCTGCTTTTAAGCCACCACTTGACATTAACACTGACAGTGCCAACAACATCACAGAAGCAATTGGTATATACATATCAACATCTATGCGCCCATATGCCGTAGTAGAGGAGCCCGGCTTCAAGTATTTATTAAAGGTGCTTGAACCACGTTACAGTGTCCCATCCTGTGCGCACATCAGCCAGTCTGTGGTCCCTGCCATTTACAAGCGTGCCCGAGCAGTGGTGGAGCATGAGCTGTCTCCTGCACAAGCTGTTGCAATACAACAGTGAACATGTTTCCGATAATGATGTTACCAAGTTGCCAGTTGGCAAAAAGTGCTACCAGACTACCTCAGTCTGTCTTTTCCTCTGTATTTACAGTGTCTGTTCAAAATAAATGAAAAAAGCTAGTCTTTTACATGTTTTTTTTTTTTTCCGTTGTACTCAACCCGCACCAAACCGTGACCCCCATACCGAGGTACGTACCGAACCGTGACTTGTGTGTACCGTTACACCCCTATTATCGAGACATCAGAAACTTTACATCCAGAGAAACAATACATTATGCCACAAGGGAGCTTGATAAACCTGGTGATTGAGTCGCCGATGACAAGAATTTCGGGTTGGCCATTGAGGTATCCTCCATTGTAGATTATCAGATTTCAACTGCGAAGGTCATTTGTATCGGCCGCCATGTCCGCCACAGTAGGGACCTCCGTGAAAGTGGAGGTGGGGTTAGTGGGGCAACTGAGGGCCGAAGAGGTGGAGATGTTGAGTTGGCGAGGTCAACTCGTAGATGCTTGGTCCTGTGGGTGATAGGAGAAGAGGACGCCAATCTGGGTGATGCAGGACGTTTCCTGGTCGCTAGAAAGGTTCCGGTACCGACATCAGCCACCGGAGAAGCGAGTTGGGATGTGTAGTCAACAAGCTCTGTCAGCAAAGAGTATGAGTTTTTCAGGGGGAGGTGAAAGTCTGGATCAAACAGGGGGATAGAGATCCATCCTTTCCCTTTCACCACTGAGGACCAGCTGCAGGAAGAACTCGGGCTGTCAGCAAGACCTCCGGGATCGTCTGGGTCGGCCTGAAAGGCAGCTAGCCGAGAGCATAGTTGAGCTTGGCAATGTAAGAGACCCTCGATCAAAGTCTCTATAGACTGGAGTTCGGTTTTAATGCAGGTGAGTTCAGTGGCTGACACCATTTCTGCTTGTTTTTGTAGATGTTGTCTCTGAGGCTTGCTGTGTTAAAGGAACTTTTCCAACAGGTTTAGCTGTCTGCAAGCAGGCTGCGGCGTAGCTAGCGGTGCAGCAGTAGAACACAGGTTGAGCATATCTGACGGTTGAAGTATCTGAGGGTGGAATTTTCCACTAAGTCTATTTATCTCTGATTTGACCTTAAAAAGTCTGGATGATGGTGGTGAGGCAGCATAGGGCTGTAGCACATCATGAGAACCGTGGAGACGCAACTGTGTAGCAGGAGCAGCAGCAGCAGCAGCGTGTCACAGTGCACTGCGAGATGTATGTACATATATACATTCATATATGTTGGGTATTTAGTTTCAGTTTCATTTATCTAAGATAGGTCTCCACATTCCAACAACAATCAATCTATAGGAGTGACTTACGAGTTCTTCACACATTCTTTAGAAAACCACTCACGATTGACTACATGGACTGAGCTGTTGAGAGCTGCTGTCCATGGTGCTGAAGAGAAGCTTCATTCATTTAGAGCCTTGAGTACAGTGTAGGTGCTTACAAGTCAGTTTAAAGCTTAAATTATATAAATTCACCATCTCCACCTCTGCATTCATCAGCAGCTGATATAATGACTCAGAGTTTTCATTCCTGTTCAGTCCTTTCCAGCGAGGCTGTACACAAAGCGATGCTTTGAGCTCAATGCAAGCATCACTATGCTCACAAGCTCACAATGAACTGCTGATGTTGAGGCTGAGAACAGCTGAGGCTGATGGGATTGTTATTAGTTTTTTCAGGTTCATCAGACATAAAGTATTGGACTCATTGAAATTTCTATCCAACAGTGATCAATCTAGTGGATGTTGATGGTTTAGTAGTGTTAGTTTCTATTCTAATTTTCCACAGTATCGATACTGATACCAGCTGTGCTTTCTCGCTCTCTTTTGTTTCCTCCAATGAGTTGACACACACACCACCATAGTGTCCACACAGGCCCGCCTCCACCTACTCCTCCAAGTAATTTATCTTAAATGCTGTTGCAGTTACACACAAGACACAAACCTAGTTATAGTTTTCTTTTTTTTTTTTTTTTAAAAATGCTCTCAGGGTTGTGTCAATTTATCTCCGTGGTATTGAACATAGCATTCGATGTCGATATTTTTCAAGGTGTTGTATAGACGTTAGAAATTCCGGTATTGCGAGAACACTATTCACAAGATTTTCCTACAAGAGCACATCTCTGTGGTCGTTGCCTTGCAGTGTCATATTGTTCCAGATTTGTATTAATCTGTAGTCAGTAACCATTTTTTTCTGGCAGATCCTTTGCATCTGATTTATTATACAAATTTTAGCAAAGCAGAATTTTCAGCTTTTATAAGCTTCTGCTGGGGTTTTCATTTCAAAGAGACATCGCCGCTCTTTCTTTCAGACATTCTAAAATTCCTAATGTAGGAAACAATGCCTTCTCAGTAAGCTGCCATTACCTTAAGTTGTTTTTTCATTTCTTAGGAAAACACAATTTCAGGGGTTCTCCGTTAGCTCTTTCTTATTAAAGTGGATTTATTTTGTCGCGCGGCACACAGTCACACAACAACGTCCTGTGTCTCTGTGGCGTATCAGTTACTGGCCACCACCAACGCTGCTTCCTGGAGAGTGAACATGAATTTAAAAGCTCTTTCTACTCCTCCAGGCGATAAAACGACACTATTTGTCTGTGGTGCATTACACCCTGCGATGAAGGCATTTCTTGCCCAATCCTTCTCCCTCTTGCCGCTGCTTCGCCCTTCCCACTATATTACACTTAAATACATATCCCCATTTGACACTGGGCGTCAGAGAAATGATATGGATGGGTGCCACTCCCTCTCTGCTAACCCATGTAATCGGGAGCCATATGTTAAGAAGACCAAGGCATGCATGTTAATGAGCGAAGGGTGCAGCAGAGATCGGAGCTGAACAGTCAAACGTTCCTTTCTCTGTTCTTCCTCACTCATCAGTTCTCTTTTCAAGGGAACAATTTTGCATTTGACTTTGTTTTGGTCTCAATTTCTCAGTTATTAGATGTGCTAAATCAATGTGATGTGTGGCTCCCATCAGTAATTGGTGTACATATTGTAATTTGAGCATCTTGAAAAACAAGGTTTCAAGGCATCTCACCCCCTTCTTTGTTTTTTAATATAAATTTGTATCCCCTCCCTTCGTCTCTCCTCTCTTTTCTCCTTCCTTCCATCTTGTAAACCACCTCTCCCTCTCCTGTATTCACCAAGTGTTGAAGATTAAAGGAAGAAGTCGCAAAGCTCCCAGGCCTAAATTAGATTCATGCTTCCTTGAAATAACAGAGAAGTCGGTGGGATGAAATCCGAAGGTCAGATTCTGCGGTCCTCTCACTGGACAAAAATAAATTAATAATTAAAGCATGCACAGAGAGATAGATAGAGAGAGAGAGAGAGACTCACTTTTCCTTGTATCAGCTCTCTCTCCTGGCTATCATACCATTGCCCTCCATCATCCTCTCCTCTTGTGCTGTTCTTCTCGTTTTCTCCGACATGTTCAGCTTTCTGAATGCTTTCCTCAATCTTTCTTCATCTGACTCATCCTAATTCACTGTTGAGTCGTTGCTTTCATGAATGACTATATTAGGTACATTAACCACCCAATATATATAGCACCATCAAATGATTGATCGATGAATTACGAAATCCAGTGCCTCTCACATGGCCCATTGTACGTCTTAACTGTACCTAAGTGATCCAAATGCATGACCAAAATGGCCTGATGTGTACATTTTGTTCAATTCAAATAACATGACGTGATTATGTAGTCCACAAACTGATTTAGGGAGCAGCTGCAAAATAATTCTTGAACTTCTAACCTCTGCCATGCTTTTCCAGTTTACTTGGTCCCTCATAGGTAATGTAAAAAGTCACTATGTGCTGTGCAAGTTCAAAGACACGTGTATGGCTGGGAGATGTGCACTCCTGTGATGCAGGCATCTGAGAGTGCAGATGATCCCCTACAATCCAACAGGTTTGATGTTTTGATCATGAGTGCACTCTTTCTCTCATATATATATATATATATATATACATATATATATAAAGTATTTTGGAGTTCAACTTGTCAGTATTTATTAAGACTAGTGCAGTGCTGATTCAAAACATGCTGGTGGGTACAGATTATATGATAATCCAGTTTTAAGATTACTGAACTGCTTACAGACTCAACAGGGCTGTCCCGATAATGTTAATATCTGGGTTATTATATCAGTACTTTCCAAGCCAGACCACAACAACCAATGATAGAGGCATCACAGAGCAGCTGACTGTGCTGCCAAGTAACAGTAAACATTCTATGCCTTAAAGAGGTCATATTATTCCATTTTTTAGGTTCATACTTTTATTTTGGGGTCCTATTAAAATAGGTTTACATAATTTAATTATTCTCATATGATGCATTGCTGCAGAATCCCTTTTCACACTGTGTCTTGAATTCTCTGTTTTAGCTATGGAGTGAGACATCTCGCCTCTGTACAATCTTTGGTGAGAGTCACACATGCACGTTACTTGATGGGCAGGATATAGCCAATTAGAGGCAGAGTAGGGCGGGTCATGAGGAGCAAGGTAGTGTGATCCAAAATAATGGCGCGACAGCTGGTAACCATGGCTGCGGTACAGCCGTACATGTTCGAGCCTGATTCTGATACCAAAATACAGGAAGAACAAACCGAACCACCTTTACAACCAAGACTGGAGCACGACGTTTCAGAATGCGAAGTTATAATTTTGTAACCATCGTTTATTTCAAATACACTGTTTTAACTCTACATTTGCAATTTCTCTGCTTCATCATAGTAACTGTATGTCTGCTGACTGACTGGAGTGTATATATACATATATATATATATATTATGCTATATATAAACAGATATCTTAACTTCTCCGCACGCAATCAGTGCAGTTATTTGTGTTTACATGCCACCCATTACCTGTCAAATTTAACTGGATTTCATTTAATAAGGTTCTAGCCAACAGTCAGTCGGGAAAACTATTGTTTTGCATGCTTAGGCCTGTAATTTATTTCTCATACCATACTGTCATTCACTTCTCTAATGCTCTCTTACTCAATTTACATGCTGTCATTATCTGGGGCTGTCAATTGAACTATCAGCTGTTCTCATCAAGTGGTCACATCTATCAAATAGCACAGCGACATGCCTACATTGTTAGCCTGTAATCTTGCTGTTGTCTTTTTAAATATGATTCTCTCTCTGCGTGTAGTATGTTCATGCTTCTGTTGTGATTGCCCTTCCACCTTTGAATCACCACCCATTCTTCACAGATTCACCAGCGTCATCAGTCTCAGCAAAATCATCAGCCATCGCCACCAGTGCCTGGCCTCCATGGGGAGATTCATCTTGCTACTACTCAGGACAGACGCCCCTCGATCACAAAAGACTTCCCAAAGACTTTCTGACAAAGCATAATTATAACATACCATGTGCTGTGATAAACAGTTATCTTTACTTCATTTACTCCTCTCTCCTGATTGAATTTCCTGTATACACACACAATTTACATCCTCATACAAGCATGTGTCTAAGGAATAATGTGGCAATTAATCTATCGATTACAATTAGTATTGTAATCAGTATTCATGCTGAGAGGTTCAATAGACTGGGTCAACAACCATCCTCTGCATAGTAGAATATTGTTAGAACAATGAGAGAAAGAAAGCAGACAATATATTGTTATTTGGAGATAAAGTTCAGATTTTTTAGCCTTTTGCGTGAAAGTTAATTGATTCAAACTCATTTCATCCCACTGCCCGTATCCCTGTACTGTATGTCACAGTCCATTTCAGTGGCCTTTTGTCTGATTCACAAAATAGAGATATCTTTACAACATCCCTTTACAAGGAACGGAACCTGAGGATTTTAAATTATTTTGACTGTTCCAGTCTTCATAATAGAGATTTTCACAGCTGATCAAGTTACGACTTGTGCTCTGAACAAAAGCATTAAATTCACTCTTCCCCTCAGAGCATTGACATCATCAGGCATTGTATAAGAAGCTTTTAATCTGTTGATGCAAAGCATGTCTGCAAAATGATAACTCCATTAAATTACACATGGGAACCTGCAATTAGAAATTCAAATCCAAACTCAGTGGGATGCTAATTTCCATGGAACCTCACATGGCGATGCACTGTGCTGAGAATTAAGATTCAGAATGCAAAATACTTTATTTACATGGCAATCATCGTGTGCTGAGTTCAACTGTGCTCACTATTTATAACGCGTCACAGATTTAACAGTCAAGGAGTGCTTACAGTAAAGTCAGAATCATTTTGTAGCATGAGCACTGTTTTACAGGGCTTTAAAACTGTAAGTGTTTAAACCTCATCAAGCAGGGGCTTTTATTAATGATGCAAACAGTATCAATAAGTCTAACAACATTTTTTCAAGATGAGACAAATCATTAGTACAGCAAGTCTTAAAGGAGAAATATGCTCTTTTTCAGGTTCATCATTTTATTTTGGGTTACTGCTAGAATAGATTTACAAGCCTTAATGCCAAAAAACAGATCAGTGCAGCAGCCCTGTATTGTCTATCTGTCTTAGCTCTTCCCTCTTTAAGCCCCCCCATCCTGAATACCCTGTCTCCTCTGATTGGTCAACTCACACACGCCTGAGCCAGCACCGCTCGTCATGTCTTCTGTCAGCTCTGTCCGGTTTTTGGTTTCCAGATAGCTTCACTTCTACTGTGAATACAAGCATAAATTATACAAATGTGTGACATGATGAGAATTAAAAGGCGGGACTTCTGACAAGACATTCAGGCACTTCAGGGGCAATATCTGTGGGCGAGAGGAGCTCCTGTTGGTGCAGACTTTTGGCCTTTTTAACTTTTAAAGACCTCAAGAACCTATAACCCACTGAGGGAAAGGGGAAAAAAACTGAAAAAGCATAATAGGTCTCCTTTAATGTGAAGTACAAGTATGTGTGTGACAAGCTGCACTCCATATTCTAAGGTGTAAATACACCTATGGCACGCAATCAAAACACTTCATGCTGCCGATGTAACAGACTTACAGAGTACGTTATATGACTATTGAGACTCAAAGTTTCCCGCTGTAGCTCTAATGATGACACAGACTTCAGATAACAACAGGGTCAATTCCAGCAGCATCAGAAGATTTAATAGACACCAGTTAATCGGGTCAGTGTGTCACTAAGCAAAGACATGAAACCCCTGACTGCACCTCAAGCTGAAAAGAAAAACATCAGCGACAAAAAAAACAACAACATGCAAACAAATCACTGCAGAAAAAACAACTTTGCTCAAACGTAGAGCCGACAACTGAGGAATGCAGGTGCACAATTAAAACATCACAATGATTTGCAGCAATCATCTTTGATTACCCTTCCCCCCCTCTCACTGACGAAACAGACTATCACTAATCACTGTGCTAGATCGAAACTTTTCCAAGTGCTGACAATTACAGTGATTGTCTGAGGAAGACGAGGTGCCTTACTTGTTTGCAATTTGTCCATTTTTATTTAGCGAAGAGGATCAGATCAATGCCAGTAGCTTTTTTTTGTTTTGTTTTAAAGAAAGCTACTGGCTTTTCATATCTGGAAAAAGTAAGCAGGAATAAATTTGACCCAGTTGGCATACTGTAGACTGTACAGTAGAAGAGGGGTGGTGTACTGTGTGACATTTCAAAGTCAGAGAATTCTACAATTTCAGCTCCACTGAGATATTGTACAAACCAGAAGTCTCTTCAAAGCAACATGTCATGACTAAGTCGGCTGAAGATAAACTACGCAGTATACTCAGAGGGAGGATTCTGACCTTTGCATTTTGGAAATTCAATAGCTAAATCTTCATGCTAACTTGGCAAAACGAGCAATGATAGAAGTGAAAGGATTTGAATAAGCCAAGATGTGGAGGAGATTCGAATCTTGCAAAATAAAAACAGACAGGCTTTAAGTGAAAGACAATAGATCAGCATCTCTGCAAAATGCTGCGTTTCTACACACAAACCACAATATGGCATCCTGTCAGACGCCGTGTTTTTGAATTGGACTTGAGGGAATAACAAAACAGAAGCACCAATTAAGTTTCCTCCACAATTTTCATCTTTCTCGTCAAATGGTTGCAGAATAACACTTCCTGGTGTATTTGTCTCCCACATCTTTTTGCTTCATTAACTCCAACAAACTGATGGATAAAGTCATATTCCCTGTACAGTAAAAATAAACTGTATTGTTTCAAATCTTGCCCAGGTTCTGCATAATCACCACAAGTCCACTTTCGAAGTGTAACTGTTGACACAGCTGATGAAATATTAACAGGAGTGATTCATCACTGTCGTGGCATCATTACTGCGATAATTTTAACCGAACATGGGTCATCAAAACAAGCCCCGGCAAACGAGAATCCATTCATCGTTTTGCTGTCACTCTCTCGCCTCCTAATTTTGAGTGAGAGGAGAGTGGCACTAATGTTTCTGTTGAGCGTCATGAGCTTCTGGATAACCATATCTGATTGGTTGCGTGATTAATTGATTAGTGTACTGGGGGAATGGATTGTTTGCATGATTGACTGATGGGTCACAGGCGGGAACGCTTGTTTGGTCATGAGGCGTAGCAAACAGGGAGGTCTGACACCTTCAAGATAAGTTAAAAAAAAAAGGATCCTGGGATGACATTTGATTGCTAATAGTGTGAATTTACAAGATGCATCTGTCCTGCATGTCTAAAGAAACAGAGAAGAGTGCTGATTTGATTTATAATTATACAATTCCATGTTTTTTCTCCACTTGATCAGCCTCCACTTTAATTTATCGATTATTTATCCATGACCGCTAATGGGAATGTGGGAAGCTTTCGTTTTATTGTTTCCGGTGGAACAATCATACTTTCCTAGAAGACAATTACACTTTGTTCTAAACTAGTATCGGATATCGACTGCCTGGGGAAATGTACTCATTTCCTTTCTTGCTGAGAGTTACATTATATACAAAAACCAGCCAAACAAAACACAAAAAGGATCTGTGCAACGCCGATCATAACATACACACAGGAAATGGCTAGCTAAGCATTGTATAAAGACTGGAGACACCATGACTGATTTTGTCTGAGGGTAACAGAATCCACTTACAAGCATCTTTTAAGTCCACTACATACAAATATAAAGTTTTGTTTTCAAGATGCTGTTGCAGAGACTGAAAGAAGTGACTGCTGCTGGCCAAGAAATAGTAAAACCCTTAAAACTTCAGTCTTTGTATGCGTCACACACCTGCTTATTTTTAAGGAGACCTCTAGACTTCTCCAGCTATGTTCATGGCAGAAAACCAAAACTGGACAATTCCTTTCCTCTTACCAAGTCCCCCCCCAAACCTAATGTAAATGTACCGTTAGCTCAAAGAGATACATTGAAAACTGCACCTAATGAAATTTAAAGATCCAACATAAATACATTTAGAGTTTCAACATATCTGTGTTAGAAAACTGTACATTGCCAACATTTATTCTGGAGACTGGGTTGGAATCTGCATTGTCAAGTATCTGTATGGGTGTTACCAGACGATTTTATCCTCCACACTGCCTGTAAAAATCTAGGCTTTTATTGAAGTTCATGGCTTCCAATGTTGTCTCATATTATACACGCAGGTATGAGCTTTTCAAGAGCACATCACACAGGGAACATCGCTTTTGATGGACACTGATTTGCTGTTGCAGGGTTCAAACCTGCACATGTTCTCTATCCACCTTCACAGCTTCCACAGCATGTTTCCCACTTTTGGTCTTAACTGAGCAAAACAACAGCATGTGCGTTGCTTTCTTCCAAAATGCCTCCCCCAGATATGTAAACAGCATAGGCAGAACACTCAGCCCACCGCCTTGGACACAGCACCCCGTTGGCTGGCTTGCCGCCATTTTCTAGCTACTAAATGTCAACGCAAAGGGAATGCTGTGGTTTATGGGTACCTGGATGGGGAACAAAGAAATAAAAAATATATAACTGGCTGGGAGAGAGGGAGAAGAAGAAAAAAAAAAAGGAACATTAAATTAATCCTCTAAAAGCCTTTTAGCAATATTGCCCTCCCACAGCGATCTGGTAGCACACAGAGACCACTTCCCATCATTTAATTCCAGCTGAAATTTAATTTAGTCCGAGAGCTATTCATTTTGTTAAATGAATGTGCCGCCCACCCCCAGACCACCAGCACCCCAACATGCATACATATGCATCACACACACCTTGCATTACGCACGTACGCACACATACACGCACACACACCGTCAAATGACTCAATGACAACTCTGTGTGCATTTTATTTTTGGACTAATGTGTTTAGCACAGCAAATGACACACACAGACACTGAGCCAGACTCTCTCTCTCTGTCTCTCTCACTGTCTCTCTCTCACACAAACACACACACGAAACGCAAGAATTTCGTGACAAGGACGATATGCTGAGTCACTCAGCCCTTTTGCTTAAGTGCACTTCGAGGACGGCTTACCACAGATCCAGTTGCGTTACACGCATTTTACCACAGAGGTACAGTATGTGTGTGTGTGGTGCAGGGAGGGATGATGACGCAGGACGACAACTTCTTAACTACTTCAGATTGACCTCAAGGATTCTCCATCTCTTCAGAAAAGGATGTTCACTTGTTCCTATTTATTTTCCAGACAGTCAGTGCGATGCCATGTGTATGACTCTGCTTTAAAGAAAACATGTGCCAAATCAAGGGAATGTGAAGTTATCATGTCAATGCTTAAAAGACCTGTGACTCACAATGAAGTCACAGATCAGAGATTGAGATACTTTGATCTGTAGAACAGATTTTTCAAGTCATGATTTCAATCAGAGCTGCAACTCCAAAGAAATGTTGCGTTTGTCCACTCAAAATGAAAATAATACGCAATAAGACAGCGTGCAACAGGGAGACTCATGGATGAAAAATGTTTAATGGTCTGTCATTTAGACTACTTTTCAAGCACAGCAAACACTAGATGATAAGAGGCATTCTCAAGACCAAAAAGCCCCCTGATAGGAAACATTATTTGATTGGCTGTAGGCCATATTCCTCCTAAGCACCTCTGTGACAGACAGGAGTTTGTAATATTTTAGGAGCCCTGGCCTTTTTATATACCACCTGGTGAGGAAATCTCCACATCAAACACTTCTCTTGATGCCTCAAGAAGCTTGCAGCTGCCCCCCAAAAATCACACACACACACACACACACACACACACACACACACACACACACACACAGACGTGCAGACATCCTGCCCACCACACCAGCTGATCAAAGTCCCCTTTTGAAGCGTACCCATTGGGAATCTGTGGCAGCAGCTTCTAAGATTCCAGTGTATTCTGTTGTGAAATATCCGCACCACAGATAATCTGAAGAAGAGAGGTTACAGACACAAAGCCACACTTTTTACAACCAAGTTCAGTAACAAAAGTTTATCACTTGCGGGGGGTAACACGTAATAAGCAATTATTTTTTTCCTGTTGTGGACATTAAGTTTGATCAACATTTTTTTTGTCTCACTGACACATGTTATAGTCAGATTTGCTTTATATTTACTTTTTCTCTGTTTGAAGAGTTAGTTCTTCCACCAACCCTTTTATAGCTGTAGCTGCTTTTGCAGGAGCCAGAGTTCATATAACGTCTAAGGATGCTCCTGTGATCTTGTAATGTTGTCTTCAGGCTTAAGGATTAAGGAAATCAGCAATAGTTTTTACAATAACTCAGTGATATAAGAGTAGTTAATTAGTATTAGTTAATTACAACTGTATGATGTTATACAGAATGCACAGATGTCTAAACAGCCAGTTGTTGAAAAAGTCTATGCTGATATCAAGTGTAGCGTCTGAGCTCAAAATCAGCTCAAAATAAGCGCCATCATTTTGGGGGTATATTTTAGCATTAGTGCTGTCAGGTATAAACCGTGTAAGAAGTAATTCATGTTAAATAAAAAAAAAAAAAAAGGTTTTATTTCCCTCACAGTATTCAAAGCTAATTGGTCCCTATTTGGAGCTTCTTTATGGTGCACTGTTCAAGTGCCAAATGACAGAGAAAGAAGTATTTTAACTCCCAGAAAGCTAAATAGTCACCTGCAACAAAACATAGAATAATATACAATGTACTGTGGAAAGCAAAGCACGCTAATCACAGCAATACATGCTTTACATAAACAGATGTAGCATTTTATTAAATATAGAACACTTATGGAAAACAATACTCCCTTAAATGATAAGTTGCCACTGCACCTCAGATAAGTAGTTAGATTTGCAGTAGTTCTTCGTAATAATTATATACAGAACAATAAACTGTCAAACACAATATCTAAAAATCACAATCAGTTCCTCATTGAGATGTCTTTTAACATCCTGCTGAATAATTTCAGCATCATGTCTCAAACATCATACATTCTGCAAAAACACACACTGTAACAGCAGGGCAGGACAGTGAGTAGGCTGACACACTAACAAGTACCCTTCTGCTAAAGTGTCTATGAGCAAGGCAGACTCTACGGTGGGGGCAGGGAGGGGTCAAGCAATGGAATTAGCCTTCAGTGTTGAAGTGAATTATTGTATTCTTCTGCTCACTGATGGATAACTGGCTGTTTGTGGGCTGAATCTGGCAGTAGACCGACCACAGGACAGGACTGTAGCTGTCAATACTGTCATGTATTGCTGGAAAACTGCCTGTGAAGGCTTTTGCAATAATTATTTGGTATGCCTTCCTTCTTTGACAGATGATTTATTTTCTCTCAAAGCGTAGCATTTGTTATTAATACCTCAAAATGTACCCTGTTTCACAATGCTGAACCAAGAGATTCTACATAAAAAATGCCATGAATCTTTCCGTTTGAAGACTAACTGCCCTCAGAAGAAATCTGCCAAATCTGCTCCAGAGACCTTTCAGAAAGTTTGTTATGTAACATCGAATCGGTTACTCAGCTTTACTTAGCTCAGTGCCGAGATTTGAGCCGAGAGTGCCACTTTTTACCCTAGTGCTGAGCTCTGAGGTCTTTGCTAACTGGGTTGGAAAACACACTAATGGCAAGTGCAAAGAGGAGAGGCCCAACACTGGGCCCAATATCCATGGCTGTAGCAGGAGCTTGAGAAGTGTGTGTATGTGTATCGTGGTGATGCTAGTGGCTGTCAAGCCCTCACTATGTTTGGATATGGCTCCCTTCCCTCTGTCTTGACCCCATTACAAAGGATGTCTAACCTTTGCTGTCCACACAGGCGCTGTGCTACTTATCATCCAACTGACCTGTGGGAAATGTGCTTTGAATTGTAAGATGTCTCTCTGTGTGTACAATTACATATGTGACTGTTTGTGCCCTTTGTGGTTCGTATATATTTTGACACAATAAGAAACAAATATATATAAAGAAGAGGAGAAAAACTCCTCCAGAGTGATGACAGGATGTTGCACTTATATGTTGCAATATAGGTAGACTAGGGTAATAGGTAAAGTTAACTGGGGCTACGGACTCTAGGGTTAGGGTTACAATTAATTTGAGGTGTGTATAGGTAAGAATGTGATAATATCCTCACAAACATAGCATTATAAATGTGTTTTGCACGTATCAAAGCCTTGGAGTGTGAAGTCTGGTCAGCGAGGGTCACCACCTGTGCTGGTAATTGCGGTCGCTTGCCCACCAAAGTGCCAGGTGACGCATTAAGAGCTTCTGCTCCATTGACTGGTCGGACTTGACTTTAACTTAATGGAATCTTTGGTATTTTAGGCTACACTAATGTGAAAACATTTTAAAACTGTATTTACAGGTCAGACATTTGCCTGCCACTTTCAGCTATGGTTGAATGGATAAAATAATTCTGACGTACTCCGCTTGGCCCTTGAGGTCTTCAGGTAATGTGTTTCATTGTAGTGAAAAATACAATACCATATTATGTTGTTGTTGTTGTTGTTGTTGTTGAAATCTCTCTTCTTTGTCTGTTGGCAGCTACACAAGCATAGAGATCTGATGGATAGTCAGAAGTGCCACCTGTTATACAAGGCTACTGTTGTTCCTGGTGTCACCATTTGTTTGAGGCAACCCATCGCCAGAATAAAAGTTGGCAACGTATGTTTCTGCAAACCAAGGACATGCTGACGCTTTAATTTGTTTATGTTGCCACAGTATGCATCTGTTTTGTGTTGTGGCAACGCTGTGCATATGATCTCATTATGTTTAGGCACAAAAAACTGTCCGGGATAGGAAAAGCTCAAGTTTTGGCTTAAAAACTTTTTTGGTCGCCACTGTCCAAAGGCCTTATAAGATACCCCCTGGTTGAGTCGCCACAAACACAGCTGAATGTGTCCTAACTTCTCGTCGCAAGAGTCCAATTTTTGTGATTGAAATTCTCTCAAGGTCTTCAAAAAACAATAAAAAATACTATATAATAGGTGCTGTCAAGCGTACAAACGTTGAAGCGCTATGGTTCCTCATCCAAAACTGCCAAGGGCGTACTTATGTTGAAACATAGATTTGAACAGTGGTCAGTGACCTGGCAGCCACCTCACCTGTCACTACACCACCACTCCTTCCACCTCAGGTCATAAACATGTAATGTGACAGTGATATGAGACAGCATAGTTGAAACGTCTATATGCTCTGCAGGCCCATTTGAATGACACTATTTTTTGCAGAAACATCCACTGCCAATAATTTTCATGCCGGCTGCGGGAGGACGTTGGCTGATGCCATATTGATGGCTACACTGTCATGGCTAGTGCTGACAATGCCGAAATGGCAATAACTTAACTGATGGATGTCATGTATTCATTCCAGTCAAGAACTCCACCAGGTCCAAGCACGAACCCCATAGTGCTCCGTCACGGATAAACAAGTCTTGGCTATTACCAACACGATTTCATCCCAGTTTGTCACGCTGTCAAGCTACCATACAATTGTTAGGGTTAGCTTGCTTGCTAACACAAAGTTCTAACACAAGTCTGCTATTATGAAACGGTCATAGGCAAGGTTTGAACAAAAAAACTACTGGCATCAACTCCAATCCAAGCTCTCTCCCTCTTGAGACTATGATGCTCTATATACTACAGACCTTCTGAGTGAATACTGAGGGCCATGACCAAAACCTCACTATTGGACAACATGGGAATGAGACAGGGAATTACAATGGTTGAGAGGCCCACTCCAGCAAGATGCACACAAGCTAGTTTTGAATGCATTGCTTGAAAAATAACATGCATTCACATATTTCACTTGGAATCTGTGTCACTTCATGCAGAATTAAGATAGTAGAGTAACTTTTTAAAGTATTTAATAATAAAGCAGGATGGAATTTAAGTGAGATTAAAAGTACCCTTCAGTCATGTATCACTGACATGAGAGAGACAGGATAAAATGAATTTGTGAATCCTCAGTGAGGTCAGGACTCCCAGTCCGCATGAACAGAGAAGCGCAGCTAATGCCCCCAGTCAAATATATATTATCATCTGACATCAGACACAGGGCTTATGGGTCTGCCTGGAAGCTCCAGCTGAATTGTTCATTTCTACCACTACTACAGTGGAGTTTTATGTTGGATGGGTTTTGATGGGTTTTTTTTCTTCTATTTTTTTTAACATTTTTACAGGAAAACCTCAGGGGGATTATTCTAAAACATTTGTCTGAGCAAGTGCTTTTATAATATTACCACTACAGATCTAATAATTCTACAATAACCTCAAGAATCACAGCACCAATACTCACAGTACTTATTCTAACAATTCATTACAGTCAGTTTGTTTCATCTATATTGCCACTGCTGCTGTGTTGTTCCACAAAAAAAAAACGTCCTTTAGTTCAGATACCAGGAAGGCGTAAACATGTGTGTTTTAGCCAGTGTAAAAGCATAATTCTGTTTCTAGATTTCAAACGTTAGTGCTTCCTAAAGCTTCCTATAAGTCTTCCTAAACATGCATTGCAACACTGCATGAGCAGTAAGAGGTGTTTTTTGTAGTCCATTGTATATGGATAATTATAGTTATAATTATAGCTTTCATTCACAGCTGAGGTGAATAGCTCTCTGTGAGGCTACAGTGGAAAGGTCATAACCCTGAGGTAAATAACAACCCCCTTTGAAAATGATTCAAAGCGATACATTTACACTCTTTGTCACATTAGATCCCATCAAAGACCATCCTTTGCCAAAAGCTTTCAGAAAATAAGTAAAAAAAAAAAAACACATAGCAGTGATGACTTTATTACTGCTTTTATTTAAGTTATTTAGGTTTCGGTTTATAGAACATTGGTTATTACGTTTTAAGAATACATAACTTTTGTAATGACTCTCCAGAACAGCCCAGAATTCAAGAAGATAAAGATAAAAGTTCATCTTTAAATATACATAAATATATATTTATTAGGGCTCTCAATTGATATGTATTTAAATCTCAAGTCATTGCATAATTTTCCATAGGTAACTTGCCATTGATCACAAATTAATCACACGTTTTAATTTGTTCTAAATGTACCTTGAAGGGATATTTCTCAAGTTTTTAATACTCTTATAAAAATGGGAGTGGACAAATATGCTGTATATATGTTTAACCCAAAACAATGACAAATACTCTCCACAATATTCTCCAGAATAACCTCAAAGGTACTGTATCCTCAAAAAGATGCTGAAAGCATAACATGGCAAACTCAAACCTAACAAGCAACAACAGATGGGCATATTGACCTGAATGTAACATTCCTTAGTACTGTAAATTACCAAATAATAGCCGGGGCGTTTATTTGTTTCAATCACTTAACAGACCAAGCATTTATTTGGGACCAGACGGCAATTTGGGACAGGCGTTTAATTAATTCCTCACAAAAATCTTGCTCAGCAGCACTCGCGCCAAACTCCTCATCTCTGCTGGCACTCATGGTGGCGTACATTTGTTTCGCCATCGCCCTGGTCATTTTGCGGGACACTCTCTCGTGGCGTGCCCGTTTGCTGATAACCCGTTCCCGCATGTTTATCTCAAGTTCCTCGCTAGCCTTCTTCCTACCTCCACCAGGCAGCCTGGCCCTTTTTGAAGCTCAGTTTTATTTATTTGCCAACCTCTCACTCTCTTGGGGTCGACAGAGAAACATATCGCAGGGGTACTCAAATACAAATCTTAAAGGGCCACAAAGATTTTTTTCAATGACTCAATGGTCCATGTATTGAGGTCGGTCAGGTCACATGCAATAATACTGTAATAATATTATTCAAAACAAAATGACCTTTTCATTCAAAACAACAACAAAAATATGAACTAAAATAAAATGTCATCTCCATTTTCGCATAAATTAAAATACATAGTTGAATATTTCCTCTTTTTGTTTGCCTTCAAACATTGTGTCCATCACTTCAGTCATGCATTATTTTTTTATTTCTGCATCTGAGAATGGCTTCTTGTGCTTGCCCACAATCCACACCACTCTAAGTGAGCACTCTGTTGCTTTTTGTTGTTGTGTCATAGATGTGACAAGAATCCTGCTTGCAGCTTGATATGACGATTTCAGTGCATTTATTTTTGTTGTTCTTACCTCTGAATTTTGAGGAAATGTCTCTTCAAAATTCCTATGCTTCGTCTCATAATGCCATTTCAAATTGGAAATCTTCATCACAGCTCCTGGCATATTAAGCACATGGGTCTTGTGCTGGTTGGAGGGAGAATGAATACAAATTTTTCAGTCTATTCTTCTTGAATTGACAATTTTCACTTTCCAGTTTTCTTTTAGCAGTGAACTTGAAACATGCCATTTTCGTGCAATCTAGGCTCCTACAGCTGGCAAAATGTCAAATGTGAACTGCTCCAAAAAAAAAGTGAAAGTTAAAAATTGGCTGACAGCAGCGAGTGACTCAGCTGTCTGTGTATTGTTGGCATGGAGACAAGTCCCGGTATACACCTGACTGGTGGTTTACACTGACCCAACCAAAACACGTAGTGAAGGAATAACAGTTCGGGGGCCACAAATAGGAAGCCTGCCCGCCTATTGAGGACCACTGGTCTAGCGGCTGCGTCTCCCGAGTTTTCCTCTGCATATTTTACGACAGAAAGTTTGAATTTCAAGTCGTACTTTTTATTTTTTTGCTGCACCGGAGCCATGGCGATCATCAATGTGATATTGACTGACAGAAAGCAAGCACAATACGTGAAAAAGACAAGAAGAAAGACGTGGTCACATCTCTGGTCACTTCTTCCTTGATTTTTAAAAAAAATAATTAGACTCAGCATTTATTTGGAACCAGCGGTTATTTATCAAAATATACACCTGCACCCGGCATTTAAAGGGGACCCTGCGGTTAATTGAAACTCGGCTATTATTTGGTAATTTACGGTAATACTAACACGACGTATTGTCCAACTTTACACTTGTAAAGGTTAACTAAACAATGTTAATGAGCGTTCAAGCTGAAGCGACCCATTTAGCTATCGCTGTTGAAAGCTTGCCGCATATAGAGTTGTCCAGAGTCGTCTCCGTTGCAAACTATTCACCGTTGTCTGCCATGGGCGACGGGGAGGAGTCCAAAGGAGTCAAGTGGGCTGGAGGAATGTCTGGAGTTGGGACATTAAGTGAAGAGATAAAAAAGTCAATCTGACAGGGAACACTTGATAAAGGAGGTGGGTGCAGGTGAGCAAGTGAGTGGGGCAGTGAATGGCAGAAACAGGGGTTGCTGCAGGTCAAGAGGGAGTGGCACAGTCTGAAATGAGGAGGAGAGCATTGCAGGCAAATAAGCAGCTTTGGAGAACATAATGACATTAATCAAGCTGGTGTTGTGACAACTTTACAGTACCACTGGTTGATAGCATCAACCAATAATCTCATTTGTTTACAGTACAGGGATCATCATCTAACGATGATATATTATGCTGCCACCTACAAAATTACTCAAAATATAAACTGCTCGTGACTTAATTTAAGTATCTGCACATAGCGGCAGCATCACAAATATCTTACATAAGTTGACAGCGGCATTTGAGCTCAGTCCATAGAGTGTACTGCTCATTGATTTACCTACTCATCTGCTTACCGCCTCTGTGGTCTCAACGGTCTCTGAACCCATGCGAAGGTCATCCACCCTCCAACTGGCTGACTGGCCATGTAGCTAGCCAGCACTGGCTTGGCCCGATGCCTGCCTTGAGGCTCCCAATCTCCCCTCCTTGCTGGAATGAGGCCAGACAGAGGTGTGATGGCTGTGGGCAACTTGCCCCCATTCCCCTCCACAGTTTGTCAGAGCGCGTCTCAGAAAGGGTCAAAGAGTGTCAACATTTTTGTGACGGCATGGAAGAGTGTGTATGAGTGAGCAAAGTTGGAAAAGAGCACATGATTGTATTTTGAGTCGTCCTTTTTGATTATGAAGAGCGTTTCACAAAAAAGGTGTGTGTCGAAAGGAGCTGTTGTTATTCTGTATCTCTCTCAGCAATGAAGAGCAAAGTGATGAATCACACAAAAGGTGGAAGATTGTATTCTCAGTTGGAGGTCAAGGTGGAGGTGGGCGTGCAATACATACTGGCACCTCAGAGACCTGAGCTGTGAAAGCAAGCTATGACCAAGTCAAGTCAATTGTATTTACATCGGGAAGCAGCACATGTTTCTCATAAAGTCCTCTGTAAATGATACATTACGCTGTTCACCTGCTGGCACTCATTTTCTGGATGTTCTGAGTTGGATTCCAATGTGAACATACGACACACACAGCACACACTTCACTTTTCCTCAATGCAGTCACTAGAACTGGGGTTACACTTGTATGTTGCTACAGGTGCTGGTGATAAGATGAAAAACAAACCCTTGTTGAGTTTGAAGACTTATTATCAGACACAAAAACACTGTGGTGTATCCTCCTTTGAGACAGGATTTTAGAACTGTGGTAAAGTTCACTGTTGTAATATTTGAGCATCTCTATTTAAGTTTTTTGCTTCAGCATATCAGTATGAAGTAAATGTTGATTGCACATGTAGAAAAATGACACTATCCAGCATTAAAATGGTTTCCCCTATAAACTTCACTGTTGTTTTGTCTGCAAGCAGGGTATAAAATCTTCTGCAAAAATGAAGGCTGACAGGCGATCCAGTCAGGCTGCCAGCCTGACACTTTTTTCCTGTGTTGATGGTAGTCGCTACTCTGAGGAAAAAGGAAAGTGATCTTGTGGTCTTTGCGACAGCGGCGCCAACAATAATACCGATAATGGTGGAAAATGTTGTCTGCTGTAGAATTAGCATGAATCTGTACACTGAAATACTGTTTCTAGTATGTGCTTGCATGCAGTGATTTCTGACATATTAAACCAGAAAAATTTGTCGGATGCTGGACAACCAAGTGTTTAGGTAGGAGACCTCCATGGTCTCATTGAAATGAACAAGTGCACAGTATTTTTGTCACCCTAGAATTTAGGGCTCTGGTAATTGAAATAGTAAGATGACAAGTAAGTTGAATGCTGCTATCTAAATTTAATAAGGTGTAAATGTGCAAGCGGTAAAATTTAAAAAGCAACACCATGCTAGCATTTGTTCCTGGTGGTCAGGCAATTACAATTAATACATGTTCAGTCATAACCTTTAAACTAGTTGTGACCTTTCACCTTTATGCACACTAATTAGTCAGTGAATGCTCCTTTTCATTTGATGGTAACAAACTGTGTATGCACACTGTGTTGTCACTGTGAATGCCAGAATCCCATACGATATATAAGATTTCAAAATATTTTCCCTATAGCAGCGTGCGGAGCATATTGAGCTGTTGAAAAATGAGGGTAAAATAAACGGCAAATGCCAGAGAGCATCTTACTCGATTTGTATTGACAAGGTTTCAGCCGTGGGCTACTTCAAAGCTCCACTGTATGATGCTTGCAGTGTGATGCTGAAATGGCCTTGGGGTATTCCCTTTGGTGTGAAAGACGAGATACTATTGGAATGATAACTTTCCAGTGCAGCAGTGTATAGCCTCTGGGATTTGTCCTAAGGACAGGGAATTGACCACAAGAGCTTTCTGTGCATACAGTGATAGTACACTGGGCAGGTATACACAAGCACACAATTGTTATCACACAAGCACAAATATGCACTTTTCTTTATTGTGTCTGCTCTAATTGTGCACACCGCAGCACTGAAGGAGGGCAATTGAATTCCCTTGCACACTGAGTGTTGTACACCCTGACAGTATACAGTAACACAAATGATATTTACATGAATATTTCAATGACTATGAAATATTGCATCTGTAACTCGCTTCATCTATGTAGCCACAAGTCTTTCATGTGTGCCAAGATGGTGAATAATAGATTGAGGTAAGATTGTTTGGGCGATGTAGATGCAAATATGAGTTTGATATGAGAAAGTACACTCCGTCAATTAATAGTCACACATAATTAAGCACATGGCAGTACGGTCAAAGTAGGTTTCGATGGTCGCTAATTGTGCTTCCAGATTATTTTCTCTGAGCTCCATTTTGTATTTTCAGTTCAGGAAGGTCTGAGTATGTATTATTTTGATTGCTTGCTTGAAAGCATTAGGAAACATGTTGCCATCCTCTCCACTACTAACACCCCCTCTAAGTTAGTTCTAGCAGCTTTGTACCTCTGAGAGACCTTTTGTGAGTTTCAGTCTGTGGGAACACATCATTTATTTGCAGAATCTCTTCTCCAAGGCCTTCTTTAAACTGGTGTGTCAGTCTCTTGGGCATTTTAGCCAGCCACTCACAGCTCTGCCACTTTCCTGCTCCCTTTCTACTTACCAACTTTGGGCAGATTTCGATTTCAGAACCCAGATCAAAGAGCCGGCGTGGCTCCATCTGCCATGTCTTCGCTTCTCTTGTTGCTTTGCAGAATTATTGACTCAGAGCTTCCTTGACAGCAAGTGTGTGAATACTCTGCAGTTACATCACCTGGGAGTTATTTTTCATGGCCGTAGTACTGTAATTTTCTTGTTCTGGTAAACAATGGAAACACACAGTGCAATCCCCAAGCATACAAGAAAGTGGTGAGTGATGAGTGGCTGAAAGTTAGTGGTGCTTTTACACATTTATACGACCGCATCGTATCAAATAAAGGAGTAGACATTGTGTGCAGTATGAGGGTAGATGGTGGTGGGTTTGCGTGGGCGGTGGTTAGGGGTGAGAGAGTTAAGTATTTTGACATCAGATAGTGTATACTCTGTAATGTGTGTGTGTGTGTGTGTGTGTGTGTGTGTGTGTGTGTGTGAGTCATGATTTTTTAGACTGCCCCTGTGCTGCTCAGGCTTTGCACATTAATTCTTTGGTAGCGGGAATAGGCCAGTCAACTCTCATTTTGCAGAGCAGGCACGTCGGGCAGGGAATGTTCTTTAGTTTAACCTTGTCATAGAGGCCTATGAGATGCCAAAGACAAAAGCCTTGCAGTGTTGGCACTGGCCACCTCCGATGTTATTGTTTTTTTGGCAAGACTGCAGTGAAATTGGCCTGACATTACGCCTCAACCTCTTGTGTTCAAACACCTGCCCAAAGGGAAGGGATGTCAAATACAGCGCATAGCTTTACTTTATTGAAAAATCACTCAATGCAGTGCAAGATTTTGGGTCTATGCAATGCACATTATTGTTGTACTGTATCCAGAGGCCTTTATGATGGTGTTTGACCGGAGACGTAATGAGAGAGGGGACAAACAAACTTAAAGCATTTTAAATAGAAAAGTCTGTCACGAAAGACATGGCGCCACACACTCACCTATTTAGACTTGAATATGTCATGGAAGGTAAATATTAAATAGTTGTGATTAGTGAGCAATACAGTCCCCAATCCATGTCTAATAATTTGTGTGGCATCTGATTAGAATATCCATCAACAGCTACAGCCATATTGCCATCTTTTCCTCCAATCAGCATTGATTCTGTAAGGAAAGGCGGATCATATATTCCCAAAATCTTAGAACTAATAATTAACATTCTGCAACAGCTTTCTTTTTGTTTAACACTAGTGACTTTCTGCCTCTCTACAAAGGAAATATGAGAGTCCTCCTTCTTGTAACAGAAGGTCAGATTTTGGTTGCATAGATAACAAAGCAAAATGAAGGATTATTAAGACATTTAGCCAATGAAGTGAGGGGTTGTACTTCACTTTGGAGAAAACAGCACAGAGATGGTGGAGGACTGAAAAACAAATACTTGGTAGTCAGTGATTTGAGGGGGACTGAGGATGAAGCATCTTGTTGTGCTTAGGAGCAGTGAGCCCAGGTGCTCACAGTTTTACTGATTGGAAACACCACCTACCAATTATCTGAAGGGCAACCAAAAGCAAACCACAAAGCAATAACAACTCAAGCAGGCTGGGTGGCTGTTGCATTTGTTATTTACTCAGTAGTGTCAGCTACTCTTTTGTGTTTTCTTCCCCAATTTTTCTCTTGGGTTGGGAGATTAAGTATGGTGAAAGTGGATCTCAGAAGACGATTATTGGGAAAATAACTAAACACAATGATTTGAGTGCTGACTGAATTGTTGAGCACACACAGGTGAATATATGTACATGTCCTCCCATAGCAACTCTTGAAAAAAGATGAAGGTGCACAATGTCAAAAATCAACAAAACTTTGCCGACCACAGCATAATTATGTCTTTGGGCAGGTGTACACACAACCAAACCCTCAGCAGTGCTGCCTCCATACATATACAGTATAAATGAAAAGGAAGAAGTAAGCCACACATTAGGTGTTATTATTTATTTAATTTTACAGCACCTATATATTTGGAAATGTATTGAAATATTCCATTCTCTTGCCTAATACAAATACATAAAAAGCAATGACCACAATCATTCCTTGATCTTAGATGTCTTATTTGTAAGAAAAGTTGGGGTGGCAAGCAGCCTACCATCCCAAAGCGTCAGTAGTTGACGAGTTGGGAATGAGGCTCAAAAATCAACTTTTCTTACAAATAGTACCTTTGAACAAGGGGTCAGTTTATAACCATGATGATAAAGGCCACCAAATTTTGAGTAATTAGTAGTAAAAAAAAAAAAGGAGTAATTCTTACCCGAACCACAATGTCCCCCTCTGGGTGGAAAAATCCTAAACCTTTCCTTTTAGTCAGGTCCTGTAACCAGAACTTCTTGGACGGCAATGCTCATCGTTATTGAGGTTCACTTGAGCTCTAAATTAGCTCATTAGCTGCCTAATTGGACAAATTAAAGCCCCAATCAGGAATGCTTTGGCTTTCAGAGGATCTGTAGGTGCCTTTTAAATCATCTGTCGACTCAGATGGTGAAAGGAGGACAAATTTGCCAAGTGGAGCGAATAATTGCTTCAATTGAGTACTAGGGAAAGCTGGCAAACAAAAGGCCAGTGCATGCAGCTAACAGGCGAGACTGTGCACCCTCCTCAGTCATTGACAACCCCCTGGGCTATGATGTAGTGACTTTGTGAGGATGGTTGGGAGACTGGAATGTAACAAAACTGAAGAAAACAGCTTGAGAGACTGATTTTCTTGCAGTTCAGAGGGGGAGCACATGACTCAGCACTTATCTCTGGAAGACATGTGGACTATTATAGAACATGACCCAGCTATCTCACAGAGTGATGATTTGTCCTCCTCAAAAGTGATTCTTTATTTTTTTGTAAGTTTGGAGCAGACAAAATAAGTTAAACGTTTCCACAGAATTGATAAAAAAAAAAAGCCAACAACTTTCAAGTGCAAGGAGCAGTGTTGCCTTGCAAACATCTTGCCCCTGTGTGACCTAATGTGGAATCAGCCAGACAGAAAGTGCTCTTTAAATATTAATGGACAAGTCTTCAGAAGCCAATGTGGTGAATGGGGTCACTGGTTTGATGGGGATCTTGCATGGAAAACAAGTAAACACCACATAGTAATTTAATATTCTTCGTGCCCATTCGCTTATGCCTTTTCCAAATGCTGGGAAGTGGTTACTGTTTGAAGGATTTGATCAAGGATACAATCATATCTTGGGGTGTCACGACCTACAATCAGCAAAGAGAAAAATTCACATTCACACCTTAAACACCTTAAATGATAAGCACACCTTAATAAGAGTTGTCTTTGTTGCAGCACTGCAGCCTGTAGAGGCATTGTGATTGTCAGAGCACATTTGTTTCATGCTTTGGGGCCATGGGTCCTGGTGGTGAGCTCATAGTATCAATCCATAGAGTCTACTGTTCAAGTTACTGATGCCATGAGTTATACAACACATAATTACATGTCTTCATTTGGCAGCATCCTTCTCTCTGTGAATGGTGTTGTCAACAGTGAATGGAAGTCACTCAGGGCCCACTCAGAAGTTAGAGCATCCTTTGTCTGCCTGCTGGAAATTAAACACAATTCCATGTGTCCCAATGGAATAATGGGGAGAAAACCAGGACTGTTATGTGCTCCCAATGACCCTGCAGCCACTAGCAAGTCCCAGTCTCGGATTGTTGGAGGGTTGGAGAACCTAAAGGGAGCGGGATTTGTTCTCTGC
The DNA here is from genome assembly GCA_900302685.1 of Spondyliosoma cantharus. Lineage (NCBI taxonomy): Eukaryota > Metazoa > Chordata > Actinopteri > Spariformes > Sparidae > Spondyliosoma > Spondyliosoma cantharus. The sequence goes on along the minus strand of OMLP01002796.1, from coordinate 9,921 downwards.
GCCGAAGCTGCAGAACTGTCAGCTCATTTTTCAGAGCTTAATTACTGAGAGCTGCAATTACAAGCCGGCTGTCTGCACCACCTCTTGTGGCAGTGCCACCAAGGAGTTTGCCCACGGACTTTCCACAACCTCCCACTCTCTCACACACAGAAAGACATACATACAGACACAAGCTTGACCACACGATCAGTTCTGAGTTTGCTTGACCATTTGACATCACTTCTGCAGGTCCACATCTTTTCATACAGTACACAGGATAACTGAGCTGTCACATACCATTAATACACTGTTTATGCAGGTGGATTGCCTGCTTTTACACCACAAAAAATCTGCCCAAATCACATCACATCTGCCCACAAGTACCAATATTATAAGCTAGTAATACATCACATTTTTCTTTTTGTCAACAATTCCTGGAAAAGACCAAAAAAAAAACAACAACATACTTGGCTGACTCTCAATACTTTGTTAGTTGCAAATAAAAAAAGTGAAAATTAATACTTTTTAACATGTGTTTATCGTTGTGAAAGGGTCAATTTTATCCCAATCCCAATGTTTTCCTAAACGTAACCAAGTATGTTTGTAGCATAAACCTAATCGAGGACTGTAGTTACCTACCTTGAGACTTACACTTAACCCACTCTGCCATGAACGACACCAACATGGGTCACAAAGCTATGACATCAGAAGAAAGTGATTGATCAGTGTTAATGATAATCCTGGAACAACTGAAATTATGATGTTGTAGGAAAGACACCAACACAGTAATATAAGATACAACCCAAGGCGTATAGACAAAAAACAAGCTATATCAGACTTTGGGTACAAAAGTCATTACTTGTCAGTAATTAAAAATAAATAATGCCCTTCAATGAACTCATTGTACATCTCCTTGTCACTCATCTGTTTTGCCTCCATTGTATCAGTACTGTTCTGTAACTGTAGCAGTCTCACCATTATTATGACACAGACTCAGCATCCTCTAATTTAGATTTGTGATAGTCTGCAGGTTCAGCACTTGTGGGAAGGGCTTTATAGCGATGACTGTAAATATGTTTGTGAATTTTTAGCAGCATGCTCCTGTCATGCATATACCCCACTGAAAACTATGAACCGAAACGCAAACAAGTTTAACAACCGAAAGCTGGAAAAACACAGGCTAATATGCTCCTGGCACTGTACAGTTACACAGTGAAAAGAAAACAACGGTTTCTCTCTCGCTCTCCTCCAGTTGGACATGGCGGTGGGGGCTGCTGAGCACACACTAGCGTGACATCCCCGTCTCAAGTGGACAGACACAATTAATCCCAGGGACAGTGGAGACCCGCTGACAGAGCAAGATAAGGTATCGGCTACTGCACACCGCTCCACCTGACCTGTTGCACATGAGCATAATTTAGCCCTTATGGCATATATAATGTGTTCCTGAACCACGACAGACTGCAATTCCATAGGCTCTTTCTTGATTGATGCCCTTGTAGGGTCGATGTTTGCAACAAAAGAGCTGTGTTTAATTTCTTGCACAGTGAATTTGGTCAAATTATTTATGGACTGTAGGATTTTACAGAGGGGATCTGTTTGAGAATATGACAAGACAGATGTTCGATTTTTCGCTCAGTTGTTGGGTGGACAAGTTAATCAAACACGCAATCCTAAAGCATGAAAATACAACATTGTATACAGGTTGTAATGACAATCTGATCACTCTATCACAGTGCTATTTTAAGCTTTGAATACCGCTGTCTCTCAGTTATGGGGGCTTGATTACACATGCCTAAGGGTTCAAAGACAAATGTATCAACAAAACAGAAAAGTGCTACCACACTTTTTTTTTGTGTGTGATATTTTTAGAGGTATTGACTCTATATGTCATTTAACATATGACATTCGATGAAAGCTTTTATCCTGAGTGCCCCGTGAGTCCTGTGAGTGCACATATTTTTAGCGTGGTCACCAGTGGTGAATCTTCAAGGCCTTCAAGGTATTCAGAGAAGGCCCTGAAATCCTCAGATGAAAAAAAAATCTATCTTATTAATTTTATAAATAAAATAAAATTACGCCGACTTGTTTCTGTACTTTTCTGTCCATACACTGCGCATTTGAGTGTTTTTCTGTTGGAAAAAAATTCAACCAATCAGATATTTTTCTACGGTGTCTCTGGGCAGAATATCCTCCATCCAGGGGATTCTATTTCCTTTACAGAATGCCCTGACCATTAAACGTAATGAGACTGTACATTTGGATTGACAATTTGATCAACCAATCATATTTGGATTTGTAGCCAATGGGCGTATTCTTTAATCCAGGGGATTCTAGAAGGCCCACTTGCTCAGTCACACGAGACCTAGCTTAACTAGCGAGTTGTGATTGATAGCCGACGTTGAAACTGGCAACAGGTGGAGATGATATTGATACAGCAGGTGGAGATGATATTATCGCAGATTTATTGTCAGTGCCCTTTTCAAGACGACCGTTTAGCAACTGGGAACGTTACACTTGACTTACAGGCTACAGGTCATTGTGAGTGGAACTGATTTTTTATTGCTGGTTTTGCTAGTCTTGCATCTCGTTGAACTGGTTGCATTTTGTTTCCACAAACTAAATAATTGTTCATAAAGTGACTGTCTACCTGACGTCAGATAGTGTGTGTGTGTGTGTGTGTGTGTGTGTGTGTGTGTGTGTGTGTGCACGCGTGTGTGTGGCTGTGTGCCTGTGTGTGTGGCTGTGTACATAACTAGAACAACGCAATCTTGAAGATGGAGCAGTAAAATAACAGCATGCAT
>OMLP01002792.1:31153-42198 GCA_900302685.1 Spondyliosoma cantharus | reverse complement strand
AAAAATACCTCTAAGATCCGCTGTATCATCTTGAGACACCCCCCCCCTCTTTAAACAAGCTGTTTGATTTTAGTTATTGCCTATATTGCTCTGTTAATCTCAGCAGTGAAAGCATTTTCTACAGTTAAAATCTTGATGAGTAAACTTCCAAGAGTTTTGAGATCGGGAGTTCGAGACTCATGGGCGGTAAACATGCTGAGATTCAACCAGACCAAACAAACAAGTCAGATAAAGATCCAGTACAGTTGTTAACCTGTCACTCATCAATGAAATGTTGCAAAAGAAGACACTTACGTTTTCGCTTGAGTTTTTTTTTTTTTTTTTTTTTTTTACGCGTTCGATTCGAGATGATACCCCCAATAGAAAATGCAGAAAAACGAGCACAGAGCAAAGTGGGAGGTGGTTCAGTTTATGTCTCTCGCCGGCTTAAAACAATAAAGAAATAAAATGAAATAATCCTTTCCAGCGACGCGAGCGGAGAGTTTGGAGGTGGCTCTGCTTGGTGGTGCAGATGTGCGCTGTGGTCTGCGCTGCTGCTCAGCTCTGCGCTCACTCCGTCACTGGGAGGCGCTCTTTAAAGGCTCGTACACACACCCCCATACGCATGATGCCCCATCGTCATTACCATGGACCTCCTCAGACGGTGCAAATATTGGATCTCTTTTTGTTTCTTCGACGTGAATGAAGTTCACGGGATGAGAAAACCAAACACGGGGCCGGACCTATTGTCGTGTTACTGCCATTTATGTTTGAGTTCTGCCTCCAGAGGCACCTGCGCTCAAGGGTCCACTTGTTTTTACGCATTGTCCTGTTCAAACATACTTTATGTAACTTTGATCTTCCTACTTGCTTGTCAAAACCTTCACGACACTGCTATGAATATCTGATAGAGAAGTCCTCCTGAGGCCATTTAACCCCCCACATTCCCTAAAACAATTGTACCAGTGTTGCACAAAGCCCCCACAAGTCATATTTGAGCAAAAATAGAGGTTATTGTGCTAAAATAGTACTTTGGTAAAAGTGAATGCTACTCCAGTAAAGGTCTTAACGTTTTTTAAATCTGATCTCAAATGTACTTAACTATCCAAAGTAATGTTCTGGCAATTAATCTACTTAAGTATTAAAGGTACAAATAAAAGTAACTTATATGTGAATACGGCCAGTTATCAGACCTGATGATCTGAATCAGTGTTTTTTGTTTTATGTTATTGTCAATAAAACATGTTTCGTTAAAAGTGCACTCATTTGGCTCTGATAAAGCATGCGATCTGCAAAGTAACTTATCAGATCGATGTAGAGGAGTAAAAAGTACGCTATTTTCCCCCGAAATGCAGCGGAGTGGACGTATAAAGTAGCAGAAAAATGGAAATACACATGTACAAGTACAAGTACCTCAAGATTGTACCTAAGGTGTGTACTTGAGTAAATGTACTTTACATTACATCACTGCACAATACTGACTTCAGTGTCCCCAGTGATGGTCTAAACACTGCATTTAGCTTTCTAATGCACATCGTGACTATTCTTCAAAGTTAAGGTGCTGACATCTCCTCCCATTAGTCAGCTGTTTCCTGTTGCTGTGTAAAACAAGCGAAATCAATATAAGTACCAGCACTTGTTAGTCAAAATGGACCTTTTCTGTTCCATCGTTCATTATATGTAGGCTGCTGGATTACTGGGTTGGAGACATAAATGTTTAATGCGGTTTCGTACTCAGATGGAGCAAACTTGAACAACTGTATATACTTCAGGGTACTTTATTCTATAACAAGGTTCCATATCTGACACCCTAATTATATATTTTGTATATATATAAAATAAATAACTGAGTAAGTATTTGCACTCACAGTGAATTTCTTTGATTTCTTTTACCATTGAAAAGTTAAGCGGCTGCTGCAGATAACTGCACACGAACTGATAACACAAGAGGAAACCCTTCCTGTTTTCATGCATGTGTGCGAGCTGAAGAAAAAGCTTTTGAAAAATCAGATAAAAAAAACAATCAGATAAAACCAGTGTCACATCACAGAGATGCCCAATATATTGCCTATCACACTCCCAGCGCAAAAACAATACGACTGAATTATTTGCCTAACAGGCAGCAACTTTTACTTTATTTACGCCTGTTTTTACTCCAGTTGTTTGTTGCTATGACTGTACTGTATATTCGCTACACAATAAACAGGTTTGTTTGCCAAACATACCATACATTATTCCACACAATACAAAAAAGTGTAGGGTGACATTTGGCATGCTCTGCTAACCGCCCAGCCATTTCCAATAACATGTTTGCTGAACCCACTGCACTGTGTACAGCTGACAGATGGAGGAGACCAAAACAGAGAAAACAGGAGATTTAGGCCTCATTGCAAAACCCAACGTCACTGCGATGGCCAATCGCTTAAGCCGGCGATCAGACCGTATTGCTGTTCAAACCTTTAACATTAAATGTAGTTATAGGATGACTATGATTATTATCAATAAGAACAATCTTTATGTCCATCACATATCATACATTGTATAACATGGTAAAACCAGCCATCTGTGTTTAAGCCATGGACAGCCAATGTGCCAACTCTAGATTTAAGTGAGTGCCTCGGTCAAGGGCACTATCTGGATAATACGTTTAATGTCCATTTTTATGGGGAGACTGGACGCAGCAAGGTTCCGCCATAACTGCGATTCTAACCCAGGATTTTGTGAGGCTAAGGCTAACCGCAGCGCCACTGTGCTGCCATATATATACTTAGCCTACTACTATAATATTCATAATGAAAGTTGTTGCGGATGGAGAAAGCCTCCCAGGAAGAGTCGTTGCTCCCAAAGCCGTCCAAAGAACTACAAACTGTTTTTCTTGGCAGACTTCATCGACTACGCAATATGCCTTCACACCCCTGTGCTTATCACTGCAACGCCATATCGGTCCGAATGAGGCCTAAATGCTTTTAGACTAGCATTCATCAGATAGTCAGAAACTTAAATCCTAATGAAGGCTAATGTTGCAGATCGGTTAGAAGGCAATTTTTTGTTTGCACATTTGCTATATGAACTTTCCAAGCAGGAAGTGTTGTAGTGATGTAGTGTTTTGGGGAAGACATTTTCATCAGCCTAAAAACTGAAGAAACAAACTCTCTTTGTTTATATGACTGAATAAAGTTAATAAACCTGACCTTAAAGGACGACACAGTTTCATACTGTTTTACTGTTTATATGTGGCGGACCCTGCCACCTTTCGAGCTTCAAACAGTGTTCTGGGGACCTTAGTTTCCTCTGAGAACAGATTGCTTATTCAGAGATCGTATTATTACCACATTTGTACTGTAAAATAAAAAAATTCTGGGTTTGAATTTCTTCTGAAAAACTACATGAAGGTACATGAAGTGACTGAACCACCTCGAATCAAAAGCTTTTAAGTGTTCAGCAACAAAGTAGAACATGGCATTAAACAATACCTGAAAGAGGAATTATAAAAAAGAGGAAGTGGTGTCAACATCTGAGTTTTCGTTATATTCGTCGTTATACATCTTCGTTATATTGCACAATGAAAAGTTGAGGACGTGGGATGACAAATGTCTTATACAAACATTACACATCGCAATACGTTCGGATAAGTTTACATTACGCACAAGAACTAACAGAGTAAACAGTGATCTGCACAACTGATTAAATATCATTCAGAGACAGGTCCTGTTGTTAATGAGTGGTTAAAGTGCAAACATAGGTTGTTGTTTTTTTTGTTTTTTTATCAGATTCCCAGCCTTTGACAACCTGTGTGTGACTAAGGATTTCATATGACAGCCCATAAAAGTGTCATTTCAGTGGACTAGTTTCTGTGTAAGAAAGGTTAGCGCTTTTGATAAATGCACTCCTTCGACATGACTCACGAATCTTGCCAGCAGTAAATGAAAAACTTCAGTTTTCAGTGTGAGAAATCACAAAAGACACTGTATCAGCATAAGATGAGATATATGGACATAAAACAAATGTTATTGACAAGGAAGAGCTTGATTTGATTTTTACTCTTAAGGTCTCTCAGGCATCAAAACAAAATGACGACTGGCGGTGATAACTGCGATGCTAATTGCTGAGCCCGCCACAACCGCACTTAACCCCTGCTGCGGCAAACTGCTCTTCCACCTTTTTATGGTCTGCGGAAAGAACAACAAAACGTTTATCTGTGCTTCAAAACAGGATTTTTTTCAATCCGAACAGAGCTGTGATCCAAAATCTCTCCTTCCTCTCCTTCTCTCTCCATTTCCTGGACCCAACCAGTCATCCTTCTCAGGGCCATGTGCATCCTGTTGCCTGCTGGCCCTGTTTTTTCCCGTTTAGATTTTTAGATTTTTTTTTTCCCTCTCTGTGGATTCAGGCTCTGCAAGTGCTGCAAGAGGAGTGAAGTGGTGATGGACACAACAGTCCCTCATCTCTCCCTTGGCTGGAAAGGCAGCGTTTGAGGCACAGTGCGGTGACTCATTGTAGCCGGTGGCTGGTGTCAGGATGTGACCTAGTAACTGCAATTTTGTTGATTTTCATGTTTAAAGATATAATATGAAACATTTCAGGCCTGGAAACTGAAAAGAGATAGATACTACCTAGATATTCCGTGTACTTAAGCTGTGTGCTGTGTACTTAAATCACCTGAAATGATGATGTTTAAACCGAGACAAATCTGTCAGTTTATTCAAGGTAATGTTGAGTTTCATTTGGTTTCACAACAGCTCGTCCGTGATTTCCGCCTGACTCAGGTCAGATAGACTCTCATCAGTAGTTATGGTTGATGAAGACAACAGCTCACGTGATCAATACCTTTATATTAACAATAGATTATATGGCTCCTTGTATGTGAGAGGGGTTGCTTGTGATGACAGAAAATGATCACCCAACTCTGCACTCACCTTCGGCTCTCAGGAGTGTTTTAGCATCTTTCAGTTCACTGTTTTGGATTTAACGGTCTATGACTTTAACTCTAATGACTTTGGTCTGCCTGATGTCGCAATAGGTTACCCAAAACATCTTTATTAGTTGATAATAAACCACTGCTGCACTCACACCTTGTTGTAATGGTTAATAGAGAGGCAACACGATTGGAGCCTAAAAATCTAATGATAATGATGATAATAATAATAATAATGATAATAATAATAATAATAATGATGATGATGATAATAATAATAATACTCCATGTTGAACAGGTTTCCATCATTGCAAAAAAAGGTCTCGGAACAAAAGTGTAAAGATCAAGACCAGGATGGGTTAATAATTACCAAACATTTTTTTCCCTTTTAGAGGAAACGCTCAGTCTTGTGACAAAAGCTCCGGGCATGCTGGGAAGTGCTGGCAGAGTTGTGAAATCCTTATCCTCTGCAGGTGAAATCAAGCAACTTGACCCACCCACAAACTGTCCTACCCACCTTCACCGACTGGTAATTTTCTTTTTCACCTTTTGTTCTTGTTTACGCAGGGACGAGGAAGTCAAGGTGAGCTGGGAGGCTTGGGGGGGGGGTGGTAAGAAAAATCTCCCGTCAATAAGAAATGCTGCTACTTTCGGCTCAGAGGAGTCTGTGCTGATCCCTTGTTGGGTTTAACACACCTGAAAGGACTTGGGGGAGGATTGCCTTTGGAGTGAACAAGCATCAAAAAGTTCACTTGCTAACTCCTTGGTCACCATGAAAGAATTTACTGCTTGGGAAAAAGAAAAAAACAAAAAACATGTCTTGAGGGGATCTCTTTCTTCCCTCCCTCTCTTCTCCACTAAAACGTCAATTGTGGATGTTCCTCTCTGAAAGGGCTGCTAGAACAAAGGCGACGTGATCAAGCCATGTTCTGAATGCTGTCAGCTGTCAGCTGTGGCCATAGGTAAACACCTGTCCCCCCTGTAACTACCCAGAGGCTCCATATGGGTTTAGGAAACAATGATAAAAAAAAACAGGTCACTAGCACCCAACTATGGAGGGAAATCTGACATAGTGCTCTCGTAAGATTTTGGCAGCGCTGACACAGCCTCCTGTTTTGTTTCAAATACATCACAGATTAGGGGTAATACACTTAAAGGCAAGGTCACAAGAATAATAACAATTAATGATTGACATGATGTTATTTTGGGAAACCTGGCGTGTGCATTGTGTGCTCAGCAGCATATTTCAGCATCACACATATATATTTTTTTTTGACCCACTTTCCAACCAAAAAACATTATAAAGCCTTTTTGTGGTTCTAGAAGAATCTGCATGTAATCTGATTAAATTGCCTCCACTGCATCGCATTCGTATAACAATGTTGGACGCATTGCGGAAAGTTTTATAAAACAAATGGTCAAAATCGATACGTCAGAACCAGAGATATCTGCTTTTATATTTCATTTTATATTACTTACTTTTCAAAAAAAAAAAACCACAAAAGGCTTTATACTGCTCTATTTTTTACATGCAGTCGTACTCTCCTAGACCCATAAACACATATTACCAGTAGGGATGGTCTTCTTCTTGATTTTTGTCGATCTTTTATCAATTCCCTGAAGAAAGTACAGTCTACACAGGTTTTCAGCATCAATGCAGCCATTTTATGAACAAGGACAGATCCAGGGATTTTTTGCCCACTTTCTTTTACATTGCGAGATGAGGGTGTTTTCAGTAAAACTGCAGGGCTTGTATCTATAGCTTGGTACAATCTGGATCGAGCAGATTTAAATATGCTTCATTTGATATTGGATCAGGCTTGTGATACAGTTAAAAGCTCATGGGAAGTAAGTAAGTGGCTTGCAGAAACAGCTCAGCGGAAAGCAGCTAACGTGGCTCGCTGTTCAACTGACGCAGCTGTCAACTGTGGCAGTGATTAATCGTTCATCCGCTTCCTGTTCAACAGCCTCAGACTGGCGTTCACTGCGTCGCACCGAACACGCTGGCTCACAGTTTGGATTGGCTCAAGTGCACACACACTATGCGCGCCCGCTACGTGTGTGCGCGCACTCACACTAAAGGTTAAGAGATAAATTGTGAGGACATTCCTGAGAAGGTCAGAAATGTAAAAGTGAATTTTAAATAGTCAGTCTTTACTCTGTTTGATCAGTGGCCCCTTAACCTTTAATACTACGCTTATAAAAAATATCTACAGCTCGGACAAGAGAGCCTTCTGTCAACATGTAGTGATGGTTTCTTTTAATGGGCGCCTTTATTCTTTTCGTTAGGCTGGTGCCCTTACTAAACTACCAAACATGGCCTCAGAGTAAAGAGACACAGCTTCAAGTGTTTACAACAAAAGGGGGCTTCTATCTATCGAGTCTAAAGGACCGGTCAAGAGGAATCAGAAGGTGCAGCAGACAGAGACACCTAGGTGTTTTCTCTTCTTGGTTGGCGTCACCATTTATCAGTGGAGCACATGGCTGTGGCTGATAAACATATCTGAATAGGGGTGCCAGTGATCCTGATGATGGGTCGGCGCACTTCAGTGGAGGATGCTCCTTCATTAGGAAATAATTCCCACCGGGATGACAGCAGCTTCTCACCAGATAAATTGAATCATCAACGTACAGTAGCTGTAAGTCTTAAAATAGCCAGCTCTCACGTTTAACTGTATTAATGGAACCACGTTTTCAGTAACATCAAAGGTGAAGGTTGACTCACCAAGTAAACTTATCTTGCTCATATCAGAAGCTGTTTCCTGGTTCAACTTCACCCCATTGTGCCTGCTGATAGCTGGCTTCTAACCTGGAGTGTTCTGCTGTTGTGGTTCTGCTTGACCTCTACTATCATCATCATCATTACTTTAATAATTATTAATGGGGGAAACGTTGGGTCTCTCTAAATAATGAATAAACAAGGAGTATGCTTTAGACCTGCTCTTTGGAGTCACAACAAAGTGTCATGAGATGATTTTTATTGTGAATTGTCGTTATACAAATAAATATTGATTGATTGACTGAATGAACTGTGAGAGAATTATAAGAACAACCAAAGTGTGATGGCGTCAAATACTAAGGTTTTAACAAGCAGAATTATCTTTGAAGAACCAAAAATACATGAAAATCTTCAGTGTGCTCGATTAACCTGCATGAGAGCCCTTATAAAAATATATTTTTTTAAAAACTGGAATAAGCAAATTATGAGCACAACACTGGAATAACGATAGTCTTGAAAATAGATTTTGACATAGAAACTGTTCAAGACAGGCCTTAATATGAGGTAATCAGGGCTTTTGTTTGCCCACTTTGCCTGGTTGATAAACCAGCACTGTATTAAAACACAATAGCTTTACAATTTCTCGTGATTGAGCCTTTAGATCAGATCCACCCTGGCAGTGAAATGTGTTTCCCTGCACTTTGTGTTGTAAAAGCCCTGAGAGTCATTAAACCAGTCTGAGTCCCTTCAGTGCGCCAAAAAAGCCACACTGACCGTTTCCACATCTGTGAGGCCAGTTCTCCAGTCTTTATCCACGCTTTTGTTTTGATAGAAAGCAGCAGCTTCCTCTCTGTCGCCGTCACAGCTGGCCAGTACCAGCGCGGCTCGAGCTCAGGGTTACACGGCCACCTGGCTGCAAGTACGTCAGCCAGTCATGTGCAGCCCGTTTCCTCGCATTGTGCTGCTCGCTCACTGGCAGCGTTCACAATATTAATTGCTGAATATGTCATCCCCTTAGGGACCACATGTGAGAGTACGAAAGACAGGTTTTCTACAGCAGACATTTTGAATTCTCATTTTTGGAAAAGCAAAGGTATAACATTAATTATGCCTCTGTTCTATTCAAGAGTCCCTGTAAGTCATGTCAGTGTGACAATTAGCCATCAAACCAGGACCCTGCTTTGCTGGCTGAAGTAGCTAATGATGACATTTCAGACCATGGACACCCACTCCAGACAAGGGTGCGTGTTAACGCTTTTAGCTCAGCACTGTGGAGAGCTCATCTTAAAAATTGTGTATAAACATCATTTCAAATCAATTTGGGATATTAGGGCTTCCTATCTAGGTTTTACAGATTTGAACTTAAAACAAGTCCCCACCTGTTTCAGCTGATGTTTTGTGGACTTCACTAGCCTTTCAGTTGACATCTAAGACAAGATGGTAACTGATAACATGACCAAAAAAAGACGGAAGTCAGATGTTTACATTACACCATCTTAGCTGATACATTTCATTTGCACTTTAAAACCTTTTGGATCACCTTTTTATTTGATATGCGTCGGTGCCAACTTTCTACCAAAGCAGCCGGTGAATAATTAACACAGTAAACAGACTATAAGTATTCAGCAGTAGCGAGTGACAACAGCCCTTATAGTCTCTTGAATGCTAATGATAATTATTCATGGGTACTTCAATGAGGACCTCATGTCCCCTGAATGTCTGTAAGGGTGCAGCTGTCAGGCGAGCTGGTGTGTGTGTGACACAGCTTTCAGTTTACAACACGATATGAGAGCAGAAAATCTTCCTGCTGCGGGACATCTTGATGAATTGAAAACAAAGAGTTTTTTCTTTGCACAGTGCAGCAGCACGGAGGCGAGCACAATGCGCCAACAACTCGTTGGCAGCAATTATGTAAGTGGAGGTGATTTGTGTTTCAGCACTGAGCTAACTGTATTGCAGCATGGAGCTAAGAATCCTTCAACAAGAGAAATGAAAGTGAGAAGTTCAATGACTACAGACGTTAACGGGACAAGGAAAAGACCAGATACGTTACACATTTATTTAAAACCACTTACAAAGTATCAAAATCAATTGCTATCAAATTGCATGACAACAAAAACACAGCATTGAACATAAATATTTTGCACGTGAGGACACCTTGTAAAACAGTGCAAATGTACAAGGAAAAAAAATGCTGGATTTAAGACATTCACACAAATTCAAGTCGTATGGATGGTAGCGTATAGTAACAGCAAAAAGCTGTCTTGAAAGCATGCGCTAACCTGACAACTCAGGTCAAAATCCCGTGTCTTCCCTGTAAACATTTCCTGGAGCATAGGTTAAACAAGAGCAGCTACTCCGATGGAAGGTTTGAAGTAAAGTTGATAGAATTATTTATTTATGTGGACGGATATTTTTCACCCGAGTCGAAAATCAATATATACAGCACATCGCGAAATCCAGAAGATTATAGATTTGAAGAAACAATACCAGAACTTATATACATATCTGTACAATCGATTCAAAGACAGAAAGAACATTGCATTGCCTGACATTGAATGAATCAAACTTTGAGATAGATACAGAAAGATGAACAGAAGAATATTTTATCTCTAATCATGTCTGTTTTCTCTGCAATTTACATGTAGCTAAAACAAGTTAAACCGTACTGTGCTTACGTATGAACAGTTTAGGATTCATCAACAAAAAGAGGCGTCTTTTTGTTTAACTCTGTTGATGTGAGGGAGGAATGTGCTTATGTCAGAAGAACCACTCAGCACCAGTCGACTGATAGAAAAGGGTGATCAAACATTTTCTCTTGTACTGCACAAAATCAGAGCTACACTTCCCTATTTCTTCATACACATTTATTGTATCACTGCTGCAGGATGTTGCGCATATCGGGGTGTGCCTGGGGGTTGTGATTATTGTCTGACCTCATATCATTTTACAGAAGTCGTCTGTGCTGAAGCAGAAAGGGGGGGGGGGAAGCAGCGCCACAATCCTTCACATTGTTCAAGCCCCCGCCTCCTCCTCCTGCCGCTGATCCTCGACCATCTCTGTTGCCCTGACCCTGATCACAACCTGGGGGGATGATGTTACAGGAAGCCTGATGCTCCCGGGGAGATAGCGCTACTCCATGGTGACAGCCCCCTCTTCACCTCCTCTTGGACTGGCTGCCTGATGGGGGAGAGAGAGCAGAGGGAGAGGAGGAAAGAGGGATGTGGGGTGAAGGAGAGGAGATAGTAAAAAAAAACAACAAAAACAAATTTAGATCTCATCCTGACATGTTTTTAAATTGCATTTATTCATCTCCCTGAATTAGAAATCAGGAATTTCTGAACATGCAAGAATATTGGTCAAAATATTGGTTCAAAAGTTTAACTGCTGGACATGATTTGTCTCCTACTATGGGAACAAAATGTGCCCAAT
>OMLP01002792.1:10522-31133 GCA_900302685.1 Spondyliosoma cantharus | reverse complement strand
GGGGGGGGGGGGGTTGTACTTTCCAAAGGTACACCAACTTTGGGGGCAGGGTTTGCAGCAATTCTGATAAGTCTAGTACTAATTTTAACCTGCAGCCACAAACCAGTTTGTTTTTTGCTCAGTGGGCTTCCACATAACAACATGTCAGCTGACTAATTTGACGGGCTGAGGAAACTTTCAGTGGAAGGTTGCAAATTGGACCTGGATAGGCCTCCAAACTAGTTCTAACATCCTGCCTGCACACGTACATGTTAAGCCGATATTTAAGAACAGAGAACCAACCCCTCCAGCACAGGAATGTGAAGCATCCTTCTTGGGTCAAAATCTGCGTGATTCTTTCTGCACGCTGACGTTTAGACATTGATGAGCTGTAATGGTTGGCTGCTGAAAATTTAAATTATGGCAGCCGACCATTGCAAGCAGAATTAATTATACTGCGAAACAGTTTTTCACTTCCTTTTGGTTGTTCAACTGTGGCAGGGACGTTTCCCCCAAACTACTAAAATCTTCCTCACATTTTACATGTCTGAATATGTGAACATGTCTTAACTTAAGCTGAGGCATGTTGGTAATGTGTGCTCATTCAACTTTTACCGAGAAAAATTAAGGTTCAAATCAATTGATCATCTTGATAAAACTTAAAATCAAAAGCACCCACTTCTACAAAGGTAAGGATGATGGTTCTGTGACATTCTTTCCTTCCTATTTGTGAGAAGAAAAAAAAAAAAAGAAATTGCCGCACTTCCTCCACTTTCTCTAGCTGCATGGCAACATAATGGGGATCTCTCATCACGTGAAGCCAGCCCTGTCAACATCGACTCGGCTAGGATATTGCAGTTTTTTCCATCCTCTCAACATGGCGATGGCAGCGGCAGCTCCCCTCCTCATTTGTGCGGGCTGAGTGGGTGGTCAGCTACAAAAACAGCTCCTCTGTCTTTCCTCAGCCGAAGCAGCGTCTACTGTCACTCACAACGGATGTGTTTACCAAAAGTGAGCCTGAAGGGGATCCTGTCTCAGCGTGTGGTTGGCGTTCCTTCCTTACTGCCAGACTCCACCAAGCAGCAAATATTAGGCATAATAACGCTTGACAGTCAGCAGAAGCGGCATTCAAAATAAAAAAAAGTGAACAAACCAGTAAAAGCAAAAGATTCTCAAAGTAAAAATGCACTTATTCTATTTGTCATGTGTGCCTGGTTTTTGCACTTTAAGCGGAGCAACGATTAAGTGAATTCCTCATTGAGTCGATCGAGGCCTGACACTTGCCAGACCTCAAATGTGCAACACACAGACACACACAGGAGGATGTGGTGGGTTGGACTGACCATTAGGCCCTTTTATAGGCTTTATGGTAAGGACATCCCGCGTAAAAGCCGGAGGTAAACGCTCATCAAATGCAATTAAGATGCATGAGAGCATGGAGAGATGTTATCACCCAACTGAGAGCACCAGAGCAACTGATCAGGCCATCTTCCCTGTGGGGGACTCAACTTTTATGTTTCAGATGTGAAGTTGACAGCAAATAAATATGTGGCGGTGGTAGGGAGGGGCTGGGGGACTACGTCACTGTTGGCCAACTATTTCTATTTAATAAAAGCCTGTATGCAAAGATTTACAAACTCATTTCAGTAGCCTAAAAAGAGTAATGTCCTACTTATGAACCAAATACAGTATGTACTGCCAACAAAAGTGTCATTTTCATCATCATCATGATTCATCATATTTATTTATTTAAGTATATACATGCTTTTGCTACCAGTGAAAGAGAAGAAGTCAAAAATCTCAACTTCAAATGTTTTACAAAAAACTTGAGAATGAATCCACTTTGTGAGTAAGGTCTGAAGTGTCCAAACTACTTTTTGTCAACAACGATAATGCAGTGTCATCAACAGACAGTTATGCAAGAGGTTTTGAACAAAGTAATATCAGATTCTGTTACAGTATTCCAGTTATAACCGCTGCGTAACTCAAGAGCTCAAGGGAAACTGGAGCATGATTAGTCATTGTACCCTAAATTCCACCTTTGTCTTGCTGCATGTTATTGTAAGCCCACTTGAGACCTGTTTGTAAGGAGTGGGAAAGTAACACTTATCTGATAAACATACATGAAACAGAGAGGGAAAGAAGAATGGGATGATGGCATGAAAATAAACTCTTGACCTTAAATGCAAAATTACCAACACGAACATTATGATAGGACAGTTTTATGACGCACTACCTGCATGGATAAGTTGTACAGGCAGATAACAGCCAAACCCAGTCCTGTAATTGACGTGCATTTCTTAACTGCTACTGGGTTAATACCAGGGCATCTGCTCCCATGAATCCCATGTCCCATGACTACATTTTGTATCATCTGATGGCTGCGACTGAGTGAAATTATGATACAAGTTCATGGCTGGTTATGGCTGGTTTCGAAAATGGCAGGTAGAGTAGACAAAGCAAATTTGTCAGCAGTGGCTGGCAGCCATATGTGGGGTTTTATATTGTCAAGAATCTAGCAATATGCACCATGATACAGGGGTTACAATTCAATAAACTGCTTAATATTGCAATTATTTCGAAATCTCATTCTAGGAAAACTGTCACAGTATAAAGAACTAACTGTCATGTGAAAAAAGTTTGCTTTAATGCAATCAGAACAATGGGATCTGCGTTTGTATCTATCACAGTCCCTGTAACATCTGACATCATAACACCACGTGTGTGCAATCGGAGCAATAGAATTGCCTGTATCAGTAAATGATCGCCTTGTGTTTGTATTCCTCTGTGCACCAGTCAAGTTGCTGTTCCAGAGCAAATGCACTGTATAATGGCCAGGACATTTCTCGCAGACTATGATGTCACAGAGAGGTTGACCTTTGACCTTTTGGATATAAAATGTCAATTGTCATTTTTTCAGATTAGACAATTAGAATTAGACAATTAAATCCGATTTGTGTAAAATTTTGTGACGATTATCATATGAATTGTTGCGTAAATGCCAAAATGTGTTTTCTGAGGTTACGGTGACCTTGACCTTCGACTAAAATCTCATCAGTTTTCATTCTCCAGTCCAAGTGGAGGTCTGTGCCAAATTTGAAGAAATTCCATCCAGGCATTCTTGAGATGGACGGATGGTTGGACAATCCGAAAACATATTGAATAAATAAATAAAAATAATTAAATACATAAATCTGCATGCAGGACTCTTTAAGTAAGCAAATTAAGAAAATATATTGTAACAGTAACTGCCACTAATCATTGAACACAAACTATTAATTACAAATCTTTGCAATGTTTTTGAGAATTGATACAGTATCACAAAACATAACGTTTCAAGTGTATAAATATTTTTTGATAACCCAAGACACATGCTTACTTCCACTTTGTCGTCCCCCTCCTCCTGTGGAGCTGGCGGAGCCTGGCCGGCTGCTCTGCTGTGGTTCAGACTGGGAAAACTGGGGTGCCAGAGTGAGGCTTCGACCCCGGTGATCACTGTTCTGGCTTCCCGCTGTGTCAGGTGTACGGGGGATCTTGGGCAGGCTTGCAAATGCAGGGATGTAATCACCGCTGAATGACAGGAAGAGAAAAGGACGAAAGAAAAATCATGACCACTACATCACCAATCATAATAAACACACTGATTATGACAGATCTCAAAAATATAATATGCAAGACAAAATATGACAAGCTAAGAGTTAAACTGGGTATGGAACATCTACATAATGCATATTAAAGCTTCATTGACCAAGCCAGCCTTTTGAGATAAGACGGAAATGGCGATTGATTCACTTTTTATTTGCTTTTTATTACAGTTACTCTCATCTCATGGTTAGAAGGATCATTCAGAGAGGTCATCCTTTTATCTGACGAGCTGCTCAGTTGCTGTGTGACACTACAGCTAGGAACAGATCTCCTTTCATAGAAGGTTTCACAGAAATCATGGCTGTCTTGGGTACAACATCAACCTTGAACAACCATGACACTCGATAGCATCCATTTCACTTGTTTCAGTCGATAGACTATTTCTGGTGATAGCACACCAGATTATTTTATTGATACTCAGCAGGGACAGCTATCAGTAGAGTCACCCACACCATACACCTAAAGCCATGAACCTATAAACTGCAGGTTTTGATACTAAGGATCAGGCTACATATGTCTGAATAATAACATAAGATTTCACGATCGTGTGATTTTCAAGTCTTCTGTTTCTTTGTCAGTGATTCCAAGCAACCCACAAAAGAAGCCATTCCAAAATGGTAATGAAGAATACAGATATTGTAATAGGGTCAAGGGATTTCACTGTGGTGGGAATTTTAATTTGACTCACATTGAGCCCTGTAAAATATGCCTATAATAATGTTTGGTTACTATTTGGATACCAACAACAAAAATAACTTAAGTGCCCATTTGGAAATATTAGTCATTAGTCTGTCTGAAGTGTGCTCTTTTATTTTGTAGCTTCATTTCTTCATCAAATGTCATACAACGTGGCTATTTGGGGTTTTAGCCTGTTTGTCAGGTTCAACATGTATAGGATTTGGTGCAGCTGAATCTTATTTAACTTACTATTACTATTATTTTTTAAACACCAGGCTTCCATTTCTGGCTCTCCGATAGGACCAGATCTCCAGCATACCTTGGGATGATTGAATACAAGATGCGAACGCTTCAGCAGTATCCATCTTACTGTGAAATAATCCATGACACTTATTCTAGTAAATTGTAACTGTATTATGCACATTCGGATGCAATGCTCGTCTGTATTTACAGTTCATATTTGCATCCTTTGATGTAAATTACACAACATTTTGAAGCTAATTCACATTGGCTTGTAAAATATGCAATGGAAAAAAAGGCCCTATTATGTTACGAAAATCACAAAGAAGGCAATTTGTAATCATGTCTCTGTGAGTCTGAGAATCACTGCAGATCACATGGCTCTTCTGCTTTGTGGCCCCAAACTCTGCAAATGTCCTTATCAGACAGGAGCCAAATGACCTACATCCTGCAGAGCAATCCTATACCATAATAGATGGATGGATTTCAGTCAACTCAGTCTTGTTTCTACTCACAGTAGTCACTCTGGCCCCAGCATCCCTGATATCATCTAGTATAACTGAGTGTTACAAAGCGTTTGTCCTTCTATGAACACAAAGAGGAGGACTTTAACAGGTTCCATAAACTTGCTCATCCCCCGCGGAGCAACAAAAACACTCAAATCCAAACTAAAATCCTTCCCACAAAGTCTTTTACTTTGATGTCTGAATGGAAAACAGCCTGGCTGGCCTTTCAGATATCACTTTTAAATTAATGAGTTTGAAACAGAGCTCTGCTAAAAAAAAATTAGGGGGGAAAAACAGCATGTTCATTAACCTTAAAAACAAAGGCAAAAATATATATCTTTTCATTTGATATTTGCCAAATTGCTGTGTTGCTAAGATTCTTTTCACCTATCAATGACAGTGTCCTGAAATCTCCTCTGACTATAAAAGTCTAGTCTCCCAACTGGTGTGAAATGAGGCCACTGAAGTCGGTTTTTCTAGAAGTGTTTTACGTTCCTGGGAGAAGGGAGCTGGGATAACTGAGGCGGTTTCCTGGGACTCATTACTCTTGGCGGGATTCAGGAGTCAAGTTCCTCTGGGATTTAAAGGAGAGGAGAGGCAGGGGAGGTTTGATTGAATGGGGCTCTTTGTGGGCACTGCTCGTTTAAACGCATGTCACAGTCTCAAAGACCAGCTTGGCAGTGCTGAGTCACCGATCGGTGTAGATCAACACTCCTGCCAAATCTCTCACAGACACACAAATACACTGACACACATCTCAGAGCTTTACCTCGGCTAACTTAAACCGATTTTTTTAATTTGCATCATTCTCAGACAGCCTTACCTCGGTTCACTATGTTTTATGAGATGTAGTTGCCACCAAATAGCTGAAAAATTGCATTTTTGTTGCATTATCGTTGTATTTTCTGTGAATTTGAGGTCAAACCCAGAAGTTTATTATATATCTGTTGTATTCTTTAACTTTTATCCATCTCACCAGTTAAAAATGTAGCAAAAATATACATGGTATGATAACAATTAGTTTTCATACCGAAGCATACCTTGAAATCAATATCTCTAAATCAATATAAACAAATACGGCACCTTGCTGAGTTAATCAATAAAGAACTTAATCAGCCTTGATATTGAACATTCATGAAAACACACACAGTCTCGGTTCTGGTGCTTGTATATACACTTAACATTTGTGTGTACCTGGCAGATTGTCCATTGTGTTCCTCCTGGGAACGTCCTTTTCTGGCTCGCCCTTCATGCGGCCCGTCCAACTCTGACTCCTGGGACAGCCGGCCACACTCTGAGTCTGACGGTGTGTGTTTGTAGGTAACAGAAATAAAGGAAGTATTAAACTTTCGTAACACTACTTTTCGAAGCATAATAAACTGTCTGGCTTTTGAGCTCTAAACAAATCAAAACTTAAATAAACCAATAAAAGTATTGTTACACATTTGTGGTCCCTACTGAACACATGAGCACAACCTGTTGCCACGCTGACAGTGGTTTTATGGGAAGCTATTATAGGTAATTTGTCATTTGGTGTCCATTTTGCTGAGTCGTGTCTTGCTGAGACAGTGCTTTCTGAGAAAGAAGCAGGAGCTTCCATGCCTAGTGGACACTGGGCATCACATCAAATGAATTTCATACAAACCAAGTAACGATCAGCAGGTGGAAGGGAAATGAAACTGTCTTCCAAATATGCAGCTGATTTTGAGTACGCACAAAGTATATTAAGTGTGAGTAATCTGGCTACACACATCTGATGAACGGCCACAGCATTCTGACATGCTCAAAGATGTATTGTTTTACTTTTATGGTAATTTGACAGCTATTTGATATTTGAATTTATGCATTGACAAGTTACATTTGGAAGACTAATCACATCCACCCACCAATGCTGTGACGTAGAGAGTCAGCAGTGCTGGGTCGACTTCCAGAGCGCGTAGGAGGTCGGGAGTTGTGTCGGGAGGGAGGCAGACTTCCATGTTCGCTCTTTTGTCTGCTCAGAGGGCATTCCCCATCCCTGATACCTTCATCCCCATGACTGCTGGATCTGTAATCCCTACACGACACAAACACAAACAATAATAGCACTAAGGTTTTGTCATTAATGGTTTTACTGATGTGAATGTTTTTTACTGATGTTCATCTGTGCTACTGTTTCATGGCTGTACAACACTCTGACCTAATGTCTAAATGAAGATGATCACTACCATATGTTCTAGTTAGTAAGATATAAAACCAGTGTATCAAATAGTTATTGTGAGTTGATGCTCCTTTATCACTGGGCCAGGTCATGTGTAGGACACCAATCCCTCAAAGCTGTCATATCCATTACTTTAAAATAATACTCTCTTTTATCCCTGCAGTCTAGCTTACACTTTGCTTTGACAATGAACTTCCTTCCAGTATGTAGTGGTTCCAGATCCAGTCTCCACCTGCTGACTCACCATTTACACCAGCAATTTAGCCAAGCTTTCAGATGATTAATAGCTAAATGTATCTGAAACCATTCTTTCTTTGACCTACTGTGCTAGTTGTAATGCTGTATAAACTTTTGGTTGAACAAAAGGGACAGCCCTATCACTTTCACAATGACCTATAGGTCAAACTACGAGCTATCTGTGCTGTTGTAAACTGGTCCGCCTTTAGGGAAAACAGAGTCTAAGTGTATTACCCAGTATTCCCCATCATTTGGAAATTAATATCAACTTACCTGTGCAATGTACAACTAAAATACCCTTGAGCAAGAAACTAAACCTTATCCTGCACACTTCATGTCACTCTGACAATCAAGGACACCATGAATTACAGTGTCAGCCTATGAGTGATATCCATGTTGGACTGTCTGGCATTGTCTACTTACGCTGCGTTGACATTACGATTAGAACTTGGTGTGACCGGCCGTTGCAGGGGTTCATCGGCACTTGGTTGTGTCAGAGGTGTTGACTTCCTCTTCGCTTTTGCCATGTTGGTCATAATCTGGAGAATTAAGCAAATTTGTGAACTTGCCATTTCAAAACAGCAGACAGACAGGCGGCAGTGATGATGCCATGCAGAATAAAAACCTGAAATGTGCCCATAGACAGTAAATAAAAGTACAGAAATAGAAACCTTTGGGACTAAAGGACATGACACCAATGTTGTCTACCAGAGTAAAGGCTGGTCTAGTGCAAGTGCCTCACACACACTACCAATGTCAAGATCAATGTCAAACTGGTTAGATTCTTATCACTGGAACAACCTCCTTTTACGTGAGGTCCTGCTCGTGTGCTTCTTTAACATGACCACATTTATTGTAAAAGATACATGCTGTTGCTCCTGCAGCCACTGAGCACGTGCCTCCTCTTTTGTTCACTCACATGGCATTACAAACATTATCAGTTTCCTTGTCTCAGGAATCAATATCGGGAATTGTGTAGAACACACATCCACCAAACCTCTACAATTGTGTATGTGCAGCTAAGCTAACCGCACACTTCCAGAAAACTTTGTTTCAGGTAAGTAGAGAGTGACATTTATTTTTCAAACGATTAATTCGATTAGTCGACTAATCTAACGATTAATTTAACGTTACATGACAAAACAAAAGTAACGTAGTAACTGTATCTTTGGTAACTTATATGAGGAAAAAATAACCGCAGTTTTACGTGGAGAAGCGCCTGTTCTCCTGCCTGTCCTACCGAAACTTTAACTCACTCATGTGGTTGTGTTGATATAAATCAGCCCTCCCGACTGAGACTTCAGTGAACTTTCCAACAGAAAACAGCCTCCGTCCCCGCGAGTGACATCGAGTCAGACAGCATCCTGTTTACTTACGTAATTATGTAATTTAGCACGAAAAAAGTAACTCTTTCACTTTCCAGGATGTTTGGTGCGTCAGGATCTCAATCACTACACATTATAACAGCATCCATATGATTATAAACTGTCCACGGGTTTAGATTGACAGGGGAGACACCGGGGAAACACCTTGAAAAGACAACAACGTCATCATCATGACGTGTACCGTCACGCCTCTTTAGGAGCCACAGCGCCGGCTTTCTGTGTGAATTACACAGCGGTTCGTCTTCACTCCAGCACTGCTTGGCTCTGTGTGAATCACCAACGGCGGAGAATTGTGAACCGCCTCTGCGGAGTTAATGTGGCATCTCTGGGATGATGCGTTAACGCAAATTATTCATGTCGACGAATTTATGTCGACGATTACGTCAACTATGTTGATGCGTTGTCCCAGCCCTTCTGGTAAGTAACAACATGTTTAACTTGAGCACAGTGAGGAGCGTAGTGCATGTGTCTTGCTCTTACTCCCAGGTATTCGGTGGTGAGCAGACTCTCCCCGGACAGTTCCCTGGGCTGTGGTTGGAGGAGGTCCTCTGTATCAAGGTCTGTCTCCATTAAATCCTCCTGTCACAGGACAATGATAGTAAATAACATACAAATTACATTATTTGTAGTGGACATAAGACGTGTTTGAAAAACATCTGGAACATAATGGTCACAAAAGACTACTTTAGGTTGCAGTGTCAGAAATTCAGATTTGTTGACAAAGCGATTAACACAGCTGCCATCATAACCTCTGCCTTGTGTCTGCAACTTCTATGAGAAGTCTCCCACCATAAATCAAGGTACCAAGGTGATGAACATGATAAACAGGCTCAGAATATAATAAAATTAAAATTAAATGTAATTTTAATTTTAGTATATAGAGATTGCTGAAAGCTGAGCTGAAATCAACAAACAGTATTTTGATGGAGGCGTTGTTAATTTCTAGGTGTGTGAGGACTGAGTGGAGGGCAGACACACACACACACACACACCTTGAAAACTCCTGTCACTTTAAAAACTACTATATACAGTACCTTATCTTGATAACCCACTTTCCCACGGGTCCAATCTGCCAGGTCCATCGACCCCTCTACATACACATGCACATGCACAAACACATAGGCAGGAGACACCCAATATCTGTGTCACGCTGAGATTGCCATCTACAGGTTTGAGAAAGGTGTCAATTATGAGGTGATCTCTTGTGACTGTGCTACCTCTCACCCTCATTTTTCACCCATTGCCCATTCACCCATTTTCTGCTATTTTCTGCTATGCTGAAAACCATTACTTTGTCACTGTTGAGAAGACTTACATCATTGTCATCCTCTTCTTCTTCATCGTCTGACTCTGGCCCCTCTTCTTCAGCTGGGTGGAACACAGCCACAGCACAAGGATTAAAAAAAAGTCAGAACACTTTCCAAAAAACAACAGCAGTAGGCGTCACCCACTGTTTCACTTTGGAGTATAATTCCAAACGCATAGTTAAAATTATGAAATATAAACAGGAGCAAACATTACTACTGTCAGTAGCAGCAGCTGCCCAAAACGCTACATTAGCACAATTTCACAATTGTCGCACAATTGTTAGACAGTATTTTATCTTCACTGTACATATATGAACAGTACATGCTGTATAAATACACAATCATAAAGTAGAACATATCTATTGTAACGATAAATGTGGCATCACTAACCTGAGTTCAGCAGTTTAATGATGAACTCAAACTGTCTGTTGAGGTCTGGGTTCTCCTCCTTGCTGTAGCAGCGGAGAATCTCCTCTACACTCTGCACACGTGAGGAGAAACACATAACTAGTTAACACATAACAAGCTCTACTTGCTCAAACAGCATTACAAGAGCGTTGATTATAATCTTTTGCAGCTAACAATGATACTGATGTCTGAGGCATGTACTAATATATTTTATATTTTGAAGACATTTCTGCTATCTCACCATTTCTTTGGCTTCCTGTCTCACAGAGGGAATACACAGAATACTGTACAAGGCTCCATTCACATATGGCCGAATCTGAGGAAAGCAAAGAGACACAAACACACATGGAGCAAACATTGATGGCAAGGACAAATTAATTGTTACACAGATGGCTCAGAATTCCAATATTTATTTATTTTTATAGATGAACATATAGGTGTTGCTGACAGCCTTTCATAAAAATTGAATGATGCTACTGGTGTTCATGCTTTATAGAGTTTCCGAAAGCCATAGCTCATTTTTATCAAGACTTCCCGACACTCTGGAAGGCATCATAAACCTTATGACAAGCCTGGATGTGTCTGCTGCTGGGTTACAGTGGTACTGATTTTTGTTCAGCTGATCAACATGAACTCTTTTAAGGTGCAGTCTTGTTGTTTTTTGATTGTGTGATTATGTCCCCATACTGCTTGTGTTATTAAGTTATGTATGCTGCATCCATGTTATTCAACCTCTATGAATGTGACTTCTGCATGTTGTGCAGGTAACATTTGTGTGTTGACAGAAGTGTGTATCACCTCATGGTTCTCATGTCCGAGGAGGTCAGTTAGAACCTTTAGCACATGCTTGGCGTTCTCTGCACACTTCCTTTTTCCTGTACAAAGACAGCCATCAAATGCAAACACACATACACGCAAACATACACACACGCTTCAGTTCAACAACCTGCAGGGTGACAATATTTATTCGTTTTAAGAAAGGATAACCTTTCACTCAAATTAATCATTAATAATTCCCCTGAACACAACATTTTTATCAACCCATCTTTCTCCATGTGTAAGATAATAAAACCACTAACAAATCAACAAAGGGCTGTATTTCACTGGACTCTTCCATAAAAAGTAGGCCCAAGGCAACTTAGGGGAAAATGATGTACTGAGAAAGAGAGAGAGAGTATCTTTGTTCATGGATTTTGACGTGTCACATGGGCAAAGATGCACTCTAGATATGATGAAAATTAAAAAGGAGAATGCATCAGACAACAGTGTGTTTACAAAATGGTATAAAAGCAACAATAATGGACATCACCCAGCCCATAATAAAATCATTCATCAAAAACAAAGTTAGACACTGGCTCAATGTAGCTTTCAAAGAGACCAAATTGATTTACAGTGACATCATGGAATATTGAAAAGCTCAACTTTTCCATCCTCCAAAATAAACTCCCCTTCATTACTCTAGGCCTTATTCACAAATGCTTTCAGCTTATTGCCTTCATCAGGCTTGAAAATCTTCTGGGAATAAAGCATGGTATATTGGAGATGTGTGACTTAATTCAATGTTGTTGAATATGTTTTTTTTTGATCTTCAAAATTTCATTTCTTAAATGGCTCCGTCGCAAAAAAATGGAAATATCCTGTATGATATTTAGGACGTGATCTACTCAAATGTATAAGCAAAGCGTCTGATGAGGGTACTGTTCAGCCAAATCTCAAAAAGGTTCTATAATCATTCAACTGTATCTCTGCTCTTTATTAACCTGTGCCTTGCCTTTACCTTTTGTTCGTAGACACAGGTTCATGAGCAGAGCTGCCGAGTACTGCAGGGTGCAGTCACTCAGGCAGTCGGAATCCTGCAGCTCATCCACCAGCCAGCCAATCAGATCGTCTGCTATCATGGCAGTCTGCTGGCTCCTCCTACCAAGACATGAAGGTAAATAGATTAATGGATTAAAAGACACTTCAATTTAAATATCTGGATATCAACCAGGGATTATGGTTGACATAAACACTAAAAGATTTTCAGATGTAAATTTTACTTCCTTTTCCTTTCATTAATCTGTTCCTCGGTTCTCTTATGTTGTCTTGTCTTATGTTAACATATATGTATTATGATTACAAGCCATCTACAAGTTAAAAGTCAAAGGATTTGTTTTTACACTAAATTGCTGCCATATTGACATATGGGAAATGAGAATATTTGTTTCCTGAGTGTCTGCTCTATGAGATTTTCAAACTCAATTGATATCAATCAATATACTGTATTTAAATTTAGTTTGAGCAAGACTTGAAAAAAACAAATTACAGTCATGCCAACTTGCAAAGACTAGGATACAGAAATCTTCTTCTTTCTTCTGAGTCCTTAGTCTAAACATTTTTGTTCTCTTATGCAACATAAAGGGACTTCAACTCAAGTTTCATTTTACAACCCAGGTGTTATAAAATCACAAATAACCTTAACCATTACCATAACCTTTACTTATTTTTCTTTTGCTTATTGCTGCTCCATTTAAAAATGTACCTGAGGCTGAGTTTCTGCAGGGCCACAAGCACATTTTCTCTAGCCAGGGAGTCTTTTTCCTCCGTCCTGAGTGCCTCTGTTAGAAGTTTGAGAAGAATGGGGATCTGGGAGAGGTAAACCCGACCTGCAAACGTTTACACAACATGGAATTTGAATTGAAAGACAAGAAATAGACATTACTGATACTTCATTAGCAATGTCATCGTCTATAAAAAAATAAATAAACCTGACTGTAAAAACCTAGAAGAAATGGCTTATACAAACAATACAAATCCATAGATTTGCCTTAACAACTGTGAACACGTGAGAACAATACTATTCTCCTTAACAAAAGCAAAGCTGACTCACAAATGTTAGGTAAACCTGATGATTGAATATTTCTACCATCTCAACGCATATGTTTTACTAGCTTCAAGAAGAGTTCAAGTTCCCACTTCCAACTAATTATATCCCAACAAAACAATCTCACCACAACCACTTACTACATAAAAGAAAGTAGATTAGGTCAGCATAAATTATATTTGTTTTAGCAGAATGTCCTCCATAGTTACTGGCATTCTGCTGCGAAGGATCATTAGCGGTTTCAAACCTGAATTGAAAGTTATGATAAAAGGCCCTCGATGAATCTATGTCTACAACTGTATCCAATCAGACAATAACTCATGCTACAAAAAAATAATGATGCTTGACCAGATGTAAGGACC
Organism: Spondyliosoma cantharus; assembly: GCA_900302685.1. Classification (NCBI taxonomy): domain Eukaryota; kingdom Metazoa; phylum Chordata; class Actinopteri; order Spariformes; family Sparidae; genus Spondyliosoma; species Spondyliosoma cantharus. The sequence continues at coordinate 17,323 of OMLP01002792.1, read as the reverse complement.
ACTGAGCACTTACCCTCTGCAAGGGAAGCGAATGCATTGATGAGACGAGCCACGTACTGGCGGACAATCTCGTTCTTCGATCTTATTAAATGAAGCACGGTCTTCTATGAAAACACAAAATGAAGGGCAGTTTAATATTTGGTGCTGTCTTATGAAGGGCCTTAAAAGGGTTGGCAATAAACGCCAATGACTCCTCTGCGATCTCAAAAGCTGCTAGGGTAAAGATCTTTTACAATGGCACAGTTAGCCCAGGTTTTATTTTTAATTTTTTTTATTGAGAGTGCTCTCATCTCCCAGGTGTCCTGACTTACCCATAGCTTGCAATGCATTTGGTTTCTTTTTCCATGAAACTCTTGAACACTGAAGCTGGAATTACACGCTGTATGTTAACAGGTAAGCCACCTATATTGCAGCTTACCTAATTTCCCTTATGTGGAATCAATAACGGTACATCTTATCTATTTTAGTCACATGGCAAAAGTTTTTTATATAGCAAACATAGAAATGGTCTAACCACTGTGTTAGACTGCGATGGTATTTTATATATAAGTTATAAAACTTTGAATCAAGCATGCTACATTAACTAGAGAAGCCGCTTGGATGAAAAGTGAAACGTGTTTGAAGCTGTCAATATTAGCTTGTGACCAAGCAAATATTAACAGTGATCTTTTCATCTCTCATCATTGTTCTCTATAATCCTTTTACTGACACTATATAAATCTTAGGCGAGTGTGTCGCTTATACAACATTCTAAGATACTTAAATTACTGTTGAACTAACTATTCTGTGTCTATTCTTTTTTCTTTTACTCATGTATTTTTGTGTATGTTTACTAGATGTATTACTTTGCTCTACTTCCTAAGTTGTTGTTAATGTGTTTTACTGGTCAAACTCTGTTTCTTCTTGACGATGAAGCACAATGTGTCTTATATAACAGTTTTTGCAGTACCTAGCTCTTACTTCTTACCATCCTGTAGTCTGATTTATGATTAGTATCATTTAATTTTTTTACCGAATTCTGTTTTCAGAGTTTAACAAATGCTTCCACTGAAAGCTTCAAATACCAAACCTTAACTTGGAATTTGAGGGCAGAGGTGGCAGCATGATGGCAATACTCTAAAGCAGAATATTATAAAGTTAAGTTTACATTGAAACAAAGAAGAGTTCTTAAGAACCCTTTTGTATAGTTTGAAGCAACAGGCATGCTCCAACCGAAAGGGGAATGATAGCAGTGTTGCGAGAACCGCCGAGGGCCACAATGGAACATAATTTCTCCAAATGGACAGTCTGTTCCTCACAGTAATGTCATTTAGGCTTTCAGGCATTGTCAAACACAAAACATTTATGTTTGTGATTTCACTACAAGAAACTGACACCCCTCCACTATTATTGTGGCTCTCTACAGTAAATGGTGTCATTATGAGGTGGCTTGGAGCCACCTCATAATACTAAGTACAAAGACAAAGAGCTCAGGTGTGAGGTGAGGATCATTGACTCTGGGTAAAAGGATTGTCCTTTAACATGGCGCCCTACGGCTAAAGTATATGTGAGCGGAATGGGAAAAGAAAATAAAAGAAGAAAAGAAGAAAAAAGTTAACAATAAAGCACATAAGAAAGAAATGTGGCAATCAGGCTTCTGAAAGCCTGAGAGGTTGAAATTTGGAATATAATCCGTTTCCTGGTCAGATCTTTTGTTAAATAAATTGCTCAAGAGACTGCAAGCCTGAGGCTGGGAACATATCATAAGATGTCTCCAGTCAGATTAAAATGGAACTGTTGAAATAGATAAAACTATAAACTTACAGAAATATTACTGTGGATCGCTCGCCTCTGATAACTATCATCATTTAGAAGTATTTATTTAAATAATAAAAATACTTTAACTCTTGTTGATGAAACAAACAAACAAAAACAAATAAACTCAGAGGCATATGACTGACATCTGAAATGTCCACTGTCTCTACAGTCTTTGCTCTTCAGCCTGTGTTCACCCAGCAAAGATGCCAGTTCACCAGCTCAGGCCTGACTGGTATCAGAGCCTGGGGATTAATTAGTCAGTGAGGTCAATAGTCGAGACGTTATTTTTGGATCAGGTGGGTTGCATGAAATATGGGTTGGAGATGAACAAAATCACAGTCATTTCAGTTCACAGCAGTAAACATTTTGGGAGATATCTGACATTTTATTTGCCTTATAGTGTTTAAACACGCCACATTACATTAACGATATAAGCCGTAGTGCTTTGGTCCCACCTGTTTAGTGCTGTAGCGCTCCAGCAGATCGTTACTGATATAGGCCTGAAGCACTGTGTCTCTCTGTTCACCAGGAAGTGAGCGAGTGAGTCTCTACAAAATGGTGAGAAACAGACACAGCAAGACATGCAAAGTGAATAGGTACAGTGCTTGCCTCTCTTTCATGCACACAAACTGCTGTACTAAAAGCTGCCTTTGCTAAGACAGCAAACATTAGCTAGATTAACAAAGAATAAATAAATGTGGCAAAATACTTAAATATCACATTTGCTAAAGACTGAACAAGTGCATTAGTGATCCTCATGGAAATATCATAAGATGCTAAATATGACAGGGGAGAAGAGGAATAGCGCATTATCAATACAAGAATATAAATGCTCACCCAGCACAGTGCCTGAAGTAGCAGGGACCTCAGTCTGTCTGGGCCTTCAACCAGGTCTTTCTTCAGCTTTTCATAGTCTAGTGAGGGCAGCATTGGCACCTCCTTGGGTCTCCTGGACAGGAATACAAATTACATTTTCGCCAGTGTTTTATAATGGCACACATCAAACTGTAAAGATTATCAGAAAAAAATTGGAAATGTAAAACTTACTGCGGTGCAATGGATGCTCGTAGCATTGAGGAGGCCTGGAAGAAAGTTACATTGAAGAAGGAAGACATGAAGGAGCAGAGTCTATTACAGAAATTGATTGTTTCAGACTACATTTATCATATTCCTATTTGAAAGTGTGTAAAACATCCCCCATGCGACTGTTCATCTTCTATCATCCTTACTATCTGGTTAGATAACATCTAAATAAGTAGTAGTGGACATGCATATGTCATGCTTGTGGTAAATGCCGATTCCTCGGACAAACAGTACTGTTTGGCACATACCGCCCATGCAGTCAGTGACAGGTAGGCAAAGATAATACAGAAACTTAAAAAGTGCCAGAGAGGTCAGGTTAGTGTGAAACAGCCGTCCATTCATTTGTTATACCTCAGTGTACTTGAACTATAGGCTAGCATTTGGTGGTTTTCAAAAGAAAAAAGGAAATTGATGCCTGTGAACGGAGTAATATAACAATATATCATTGTGATGGTGGTGTGGGGGTGTGGAGGAAGGAGGAAAAAACTAATTATTAGTGTTTTCTACTATTGAAAGGGGATTTTGAGCCCTGAAATCCAATCTGAAGCCTGGGTGGTTCGGGCTATAGCAGGAGCAGTGTAAGGTCAGGGGAGTGATCCGTGTTGTCTGGGGTATCAGGTGGTTTGGCCACATTTTTGCTTTGGTGTTCAGTAGGTTCATACGGAAGTGGAGGAGAACAGTGATACTTGGATTCCTTCCCAAATTCCATTTTCTCTAAACATTTCAGCTGCGCTGAAGAACAGTGAATGGCGAGGGGACATGTCTCCCTGAGACATTTGACACAAGGGCACCTGGACAAATAGTGAGGTCAAACTAAATTATTTATCTGCAACCATGGCAGGAGGGAAAACTACACCAAGAATTTTACACACCGATTTTAAGGGCACATTTACTCTCAGATTTCCGCTCCATAAAGCAAAGACTTGACCTAAATACTCTGACAATGCACAGTTTACATAAGGGATACCTTTATTATCCCTTTAATGTGTCTTCTCACCATTTACTCTTTTATGACCAGGAGACAACAGCTGAAGGCCATCTATTGTTGATGTTATTGTCTATGTAGACGGCTCTGCTCCCTGGTCTCATCCAGGTTTTCCCCCTGCAGCAAGTTAAACCACAGCGGGGTAGGAAAGGTAATCTGTGAGTGCCATCGTGATGTTTTAAAAGCATAAAGGGTCGGAAAACTGTGGTCAATTATGGATTTATGTTGCAAGAAGCAGGACAGTTGCCTGTTTATATAAAGCGAAATAGGATCTCAGATCTCAGTTACATTCAAAACAATTTTTTTTTATCAGATTATCAGGGATGTTTAGTGTTGTCCTCCAGCTGCAGTATTTTCCACACATAAATTTTACTTGGGCAGGCCATCCAAGTATATTTGGTGACCCATTTTATCCGTCAACCATCAGCGACTGATTAACTAGTCTTAACTAGTCACCTAGTCACCTGCCCTTTTAATGTAGGCCTCTTTTGTTGTTGCTTCACACAAGCTTGTTGTTGGTTATTGCAATGTCAATCTGTCCCTCGTGGTTTCGATAGGCCACATAATTAACAACAAGCTTCCTCCTCATGCAGATCACTTTCTGCTGTGAAAATGGAATCAGACGGATCATAAACACAAAAAAAACTCACATATCGGAAAACATCCGATATGTGAGGTGTGTTGTTTGGGCAACTTTGTACAACATACTGCTGACAAAGTCATAGCGTCATAGCGCTAAGTCAAAATCAACAGAGCAGACACATACTAGGAGAGAGAAACATATAGACGAGACAAGCCAGTGTGTGTGCATTAAGGTGAACAATTAAAGAACGACACTAGCATGGAGGTGATCTAAATTGGCATTAATTATATGATATCATTTAACTTGAGTGCCTGCTATTAATGAAACCATCACATTATAAAAAACATTCTGGTTGCCTCTTTTTCAAACCACTGTAATATAATCTTCCCTGTTTGACAACCTGAGCGTGCTTTTAGATCTAAGCGCCTTGTGTTGACCATTCTTGTCCCGTCACGGTGTCTTGTCTTTCAATAACTGTGCCATTAAACAAACAGTAAGGGGAAACTGACAGCGTTTACTTTAAAAAAAAAAAAAGTAAGGAGTGCTGAAGAGGAGGAACAATGCTTGCTGTCTTTCAGAACAAATGCATTTAATGATGAGGTACGCCATGAAAGAGATGCTATTTTTTTGGCTAACAAGTGGCCTAAGAAAGGGGTCTTTTTTTTACAACAAATGAGGGCATCATCCCTTCAAAGTAGGACAATCTCGGAGGAACCACAGGAAAACAGCAGGGAATATAGGCTGAATAAGAAGGCATGGTGTAGCAAAGGAGAGGGAGGCAGACATAAAGGAATGGTGAATAGGTGGAGGAGGAAGAGGAGACACGGCGAGGCACAAGCAGCATGAGAAGTGGGCATCTGAGCGACGACAGGAAGTAAAGATGAAAACAGGAAACTTACATAGCCATCATCATAGGGACTCATAGAGTAATAGCCCTTTGTGAACAAAAGCATCACACACATAAAAACAGAAAGAAGCTGATCAGTTCAAAACAGAAGGAAACAAGATTTCACAAAGCAGAGTTCAAATGCCACAATGAAGGCCACTAACAGTGAGCGTGATTGTCAAGGTTTTGAGTGTGGGCAGTTTCTGTTTAGTCCCACTGTAATGGCTATCAAACAGTGGCAATAAGAATACGAGAAGTTTCAACCATAAGGATCCTTTTTTTCTATTCAATATAATTGAAGTTAAATTTCAAAAGTGGTTGACTAATTTCAGATTGAGTAAGCCACTGGGGTCTGAAACTGGCCATTTCCTGCTCTCACAGTTGTGTCCTGCATATCAAGCTTTTCCATAAGCCTAATTATATTGTATGTGCATTTACCAAAGCAACACAAGGATCCAGTCACCGCTTTCCAGGATGTGACATAAAGGATTACTACAGGGCTTTAAGCTGACTGCCCCATGTAGCCTCCCTTTGCAAACATCTTTTTAAAATCCTTTTCAAACACGTGTGCCACATTTGACGTAGGGCCTTGAGAGCAGTTTGATAGTATTTAGGTGGCTTCTATCATCAGTCCCGCGACGTGACATTTTTCCATGCTTGTACTGAAAATATCTTGCCTTGAGGGCTCCTGTTTTGTCATTACTCTACCAGTGAGGTGTGAAGGAGAAAGAGGGAGAAGAGGCAGAAGAGGGAAGTCTGTGTGTTGTCACTCACAGTGCCAGGTCTGGTGAAGTCGGTGCTCTGCACAACGCTCTGCCTCATCTGACTGCTGAACAGGCGAACAAACACACTCTGCAAGTACTCAGGGGAGATCTGCAAAAACACCACAGGTCCCCTGAGCTTTCAGATACTGTGTGTGTGTGTGTGTGTTGTCTCCTAATAACATACTAAAAATACTTCAGTCTGAAATAGAAGTTTAGAGGTCAATTCAATGTGCATAAAAAAGGGTTTTGTTATTTTAAGTGTTTGAACTTTGCAGATGCGGGTAACACCATAAATAAACCACTCATCAGGTCACTTGCGTTGCCGTGTGTGCGTCTCTTTTTGTGTGTTACCCCTATGTAGTGTGTGCCTGTAACGTGTGTGTTAGAATGTCGTTGTTTGTCTGCACCACAATCAAGCCTACCTACCATTTTTCCGCTGACGGTGGCCTCCAATGAATCGACCAGCTCAGCAGTGATTCCAATCAGGCTTTGGTAGTCGGCCTTCATCTTGCTGAACTTCCGCACGAAGCTGGCGATACGCCGGTCTGACTCGACCAGCTGGAGCTGTAACTGCTGTATGACCTCTGTGAAGTCACACAAACACACACATAAACAACATTCATATAATGGTTTGTGTTATAAAAAAGTGTTAAAATTAATTATTTGAATGACAAAATATATAATTACATAATATGTTATATTC